>CM067342.1:55193322-55346680 GCA_034190875.2 Urechis unicinctus
ATGACAAGACGCTATGACATCAACGTTACGGCTAACAGATGGCGTCTTCGCATATTTCTTTGGGCTGAAGACTCGAGTGAGCTCTCTTAGCAAAGCTATAAACTCTTTGGTTATATTTTCATACTTCAAGCACTGCCGGTCAAGCTTATCGACTCATAGTTGTATGTGAATCATGGCTTCTTGGTAGTGAAGAAGTTGGCGTTAGGGTCTTGTGCTATTTAAGAGTTAGCTTCACTTGGTATGCTCTTGCACCTAAGTAGTTTGGCAAACACATAGTTAATGCAGATGGTGTGAGAGGTATAAATTCAATCATTTCACGCCACCCTCGACCAATCATCATTGGGGAGATAAGCGAAGACATTCAGTTTCGGCAAGTGGCTTTACTCGATCAGTTAGGCAGTAACTCGTAATTCATACCAGTCTCTGTATAGGATGTGAGAGGACACTATATATGAGTGTATTATCGTGATGTGAAAGCACCATTGCTTTATTTCGCATATTAAGACACGTTAAGGATGAGTCCAATTAGCAAATAAATACTGGCAAGCTCAAATGTATGCAAAACAATGCATCATTGTAAGCTTAACGCGGGTCGCTTCTTATGCACATGAACACGAAGTGACTAACTTGTCAGCTCAAAATTAGCATAATTAAGGCGCCATATGGTTTTCATACGACTTATTGGTCATCCTACCAAACATAAAATGTTTTGAAAATTGTAACATATGATTACCAATAAACCATTATTAAGAAGACAAAACTGCATCTATTCATGCCTATTGCCACACAGTGCATTATATTAAGAAGTGATAATGCCACTGAGCGACCTCGCTAACGGCTGTCTGCGACCGATTTATATGGGAGGTAGTACATCTGTGACATCCACTCATATCATTCGTCAGATACTACTCTCCGGGAACTTCACACCAACCTCATATGTCATAGCGATGGCAAACTGTCTCTGACTTCACCTTAATATAATTTACGCTGTAGACAATACGCTGGGCAGGACACGGACAAGCTGAGGAATTGCAGCTCGTGTTGTTTTAAAATTTGGCCACTGGGATAATGCTTACCCTAAGCTGCCGTGTTTGAAAATAAAGATTACAAATAACTACAAACTGCAACCAGACTATTGCTGAATAGTAGATATATACTTTGTCATTGACGAGTTGTCCTCAAAGCATCATTTTGCACACAATTAACAGAAATATGAATAAAAGTATAAAGTTTTACAAATTGCGTCTGAGTTGAATGGTGGTAGTCGGTACCAACATAACCCATTGTGTATTTTAGGGTGCGAAGAATGTTGAGTGATTGTTAAGGCATATCTCACTTTCCATAATTAACCTGTTGAGTTTATTATGACTCATTATCACAATGGTTTGCAAATGCCCATATTTGAATGCATATGTAGCAGACGTAAGCATGGTAGTCAGATTAACCTATTAATTGTCAGAAACGAAGGGGCCTAATCTTCGGCGCAGCCTAAAACCGGCTATGAATCAATGTGAAGAACCCAATAAGCGTTCTTGTTCAGCCCTTTGTTTACACCCGCGTTATGTAACAGATGAATTGCGAAATATGACTTTGCCTCGGTTTCACGATATAACCTGTCCCCGCGCTATTGTGATGCCACAAAGCCTTGGGCTATACCTGTTCCGTGACGACCAACCACACAAAATCCTCACATTACCTCAGACAAAATTGCTCAAAGTGTTTTTAGCCGATATCGTAGCGTTTTACGCAAATCGAAGTTTACAAAAAGATATATTAATAAAGCACTATATAAAAAAAATTAAAAAAAAGAGCACCAATTAGTTTGTACATAGAAACTCAAGAAGCTCATCTGCCTCTGGCAGTGTTAGAGAAGTTAACAAACTGCCTAGTTAGGTCGCCCAGCAATACGAATGACTGCATAATTTGAATTAATAACGCGATTCAACACACAATACCGTCCAATAAACATGTGATCAGACCAACCAGAAATAAGGCTTGTAATCCTTCAATGAATCTCTGGATCCTTACCCTTGTCATTATCTAGTGTGCCAGCATACCCTCCCCCTCCTCAAACTACCAGAACCCCACTAGCAGCTGGCTCTGATCACCAGATTTAACCAGTTCGTGATAAATTGCAAGAACTGCCCGGTTAAATTGACATCAGCGGAATTCAGATAACCTTGCTATAATCTTTGGGAGCAGTACAAATGGTCTCGTTCCTGGGCAATTTAGTTCACGTTTATCCTGGCAACCGAGTAGTGGTTTGGCCACACATAGTCGGCAAACGACGGTTTGTAACGACCTGAGAATAATTTGTACGAGGTCGACTCTCTTGTACACTATCTCAAAATGTGATGTGTAGTCAATCGCATCGCCGCCCACAAAGGTCAAGCATGCCGCTCCCAATAACCACAGTGCGTCCGGTAGATGCATCAGGATTCAGTGTTGTAGCCTAATGTTGAGTTTTCTTGTAGCTGGTATGCTGTTGTACAATTATCGCTCATAGATCATTCTACGCAAGCAAACTGATCCTAACCATTTGGTCAAACATTCGCGAGAGCAACATGGTAATCAGATGGGATGGAGCTGTATGTCAATCCACTTGCCAATGAAATAGTAAGAAGCCGTATGTCAAGATACTTGCCAATGAGATAGTAAGAAGCTGTTTATCAAGGCACTTGTTAATCAGATAGGATTAAGCTGTAAATCAAGCCACTAGTTAACCAGATCTGATAGAGCTGTATGTCAAGCCATTTGCTTATCAGATAGGGAGGCGCTGTATGTCAAGCCACTTGTTAATCAGATAGAACTAAGCTGTATGTATGTCAAGCCACCTGTTAATCAGATAGGATTAAGCTGCATGTCAAGCAACTTGATAATCAGATAGAACTAAGCTGTATGTCAAGCTACCGGTTAATCAGAGATTAAAAGGAGCTTTTGGCAAGTTATTTGATAATCAGATAGATTTGAGCTGTATGTCAAGCCACGTTCCTTATCACATAGGATTAAGCTGTAATCTAATCAGATAGGATTGAGCTGTATGTCAGGTCACGTACTAATCAGATAGGATTAAGGTGTATGTATGGTCACGTACTTATCAGATAGGATTAAGCTGTATGTCAAGTCACCAGTTAATCAGATATGATTAAGCTGTATGTCAGGCCACGTACTAATCACATAGGTTTAAGCAGTATGTAAAGCCACTTGTTAATCAGATATGATTAAGCTGTATGTCAGGCCACGTGCTTAACAGATAGGATTAAGCTGTATGTCAGGCCACGTACTAATCAGGTAGGAGTGAGCTGTATGTCAGGTCACGTACTAATCAGATATGATTGAGCTGTATGTCAGGTCACGTACTAATCAGATAGTATTACGCTGTATGTCAGGTCACGTACTAATCCAATAGGATTAAGCTGTTTGTCAGGTTACGTACTAATCAGAAAGGATTAAGCTGTATGTCAGGTCACGTACTAATTAGATAGGATTAGGCTGTATGTCAGGTCACGTACTAATCAGATAGGATTGAGCTGTATGTCATGTCACGTAATAATCAGATATGATTAGGCTGTATGTCATGTCACGTACTAATCCGATAGGATTAAGCTGTTTGTCAGGTCAAGTACTAATCAGATAGGATTAAGCTGTATGTCAGGTCACGTACTAATCAGATAGGATTAAGCTGTATGTCAGGTCACGTACTTATCAGATAGGATTAAGCTGTATGTCATGTCACGTAATAATCAGATATGATTAAGCTGTATGTCAGGTCACGTACTAATCCGATAGGATTAAGCTGTTTGTCAGGTCACGTACTAATCAGAAAGGATTAAGCTGTATGTCAGGTCACGTACTAATCAGATAGGATTAAGCTGTATGTCAGGTCACGTACTAATCAGATAGGATTAGGCTGTAGGTCAGTTCTCTTTCTATCGCATGTCGCATTACTGCCCAGACCACATGATAGTGAGACAGGAAACGTAAGTCTCCTGGTGCCATATCGAACCGAATTCGTAGGCCTTGGCCTACCAATCATGCAAACAGTGTTACATAGACAAAGTCATATAAACTATAGATGTGTAATTAATTGCAAATCGCTATGGCTGGAAAGCTGGCGATGTGCGTGGCAAACAGAGCAATGTTTTTATAGCATAGTCGTCGGTTAGTTTGCTTTTTACACGCAACATTTTTCCGACATATTATCATTCTGAATATACCAAACATCAGATGCGAACCATAGATGTAAAACGAAGAGATTAAACGACAGTTTTAGGTTACCGACTTCCCTCAGAATTCCCAAATGATCTGTTTGCACATCGCAATGTACTGAATGGGCGCAGTACTCAATGTCAAATTTACGGTGTACCATTAGGTTACAGAGAGTCAATTAGAGTCGCTTGTAAATATTTCCTAAGCTATATGTTAGTTAATGCCGCCGTTGCACACACTTATAGCATTACCCACGGTAACTGCACATCGCAACTTGTTATGCATTGCCATTATGCCCTGCCTGACACAGGCGTATATGTACACGGACGCAAACTGTGTTCTTATAATCTCTCCGATGAATTCCTGCATTACAGACAGTGCTTCTTTTAAGACCTAGATCGTTCGGGTAAGATACTAATAAAATCAGGCTCGCTAAGCACCTATCAGCTTCTGTATTATATACGAACCCGTGATTTTCCCATGGGCAAAATATGATATTGTCAATCCGTATTTGCTTAGCAAACAACGTCTTACATGTTACGTACGCCTCCTTTGTAACAGCCCGGCTGTATACTTACACATGGTAGGCTGCTGTATTTATCAGTCGCTCAACTAATGATTAATGTATTGGTAATGAAGTCATCGCCTTCAACAAAGTGAGATCCTATGACGTGATGAATACGAAGCTCTACCCTTTGAAATACCCACACACCAGTTGCCGCTATATCGTAATGAGTCAATATGCTCTGGGGTACCTCAACGGTTAATCGTAATGTTCTTAATGATCTGGCTTGGATCATGTTGACATACTTTGTGGAACACCAGCTTCGCATTCATTCAGCTTTTGGAGTGGCTCTTAGTGAGGAGAGCAGATAGTGAGGTAGTTGAATGTGGCCATGTGTTGTCTTTTACTTTCCCCAAGTTGTGAACTACGCAAACAAGAGTGTCTTCTATTATCAAAACAATAACAATCAATGATTTACAAGCTGCTATACACTGCATTGTCACTGCTGATGTTGCACTCGATCATATTGCATAAATATTAGGTACTATTGTTATATATATTGAGCTATGTAATAAATTGTATCCAAAGAATGATCGATAAACTTCAAATATCACTTCAAAAGTTGACCAATTTAACACCCTTTACATGAACGAACCTTGATATGATCTCTCTATTTATGATGATATAGCGTGAAACGTTATCGCGAATTGTATCAACTTTAAGTTTAGTTACAGTTAATACGGGCTTATATTTTGTATTGTATTGTAAGATATATTTTCCTGTTGCAACATTGCAGTGTGATATACGCTTAATTATATTGTCGCTAACACCTTGATCTTCTGAGAAATGAATGGGGCTACAATATATCAATGACCGTTCCACAGGAAGCGTACTCACAAATGGACACCACAAACTGGCGTTAAGGCATGTCGGCAGCTGGAAGTGAAATCATTTTTATTGTGCTTCCGCCCATTATCTAGCATAACCACTTGTAGTCCACCAAGCGCTGCAGCTTGGTTGGTACGTTGCAAATGACCAAGTCGGTTCAGGTATAGTTCAACTGGTCAGGTGTTTCTGGACGGTTGGCATAATATAATATACTTTAAAGTGTAGTGCACACTCCAGACAAATTAAGACGACTAATCTAAACTACATAATGTAATGCAAGGTAAAACGCCTAGTACAAAAACAGTCGTATGTATATAAAGGTTACAGCATGTAACAGTCATGTTTGAGGGTGATTAGTGCTTAACTGGGAAATTTAAGCGTCAAATAGTTGACATTTTCATGCATTTAAGCTTCGGCCATATATTTCGGTTTGACCATACGCCAGATAACTTTTGGCAACCTAGGGCGTTTATTAACCATGTGAGCGGTTTCATGAAGAGGTTACTGATTAACGAGGTGAAGGTGCAAAGCAATTTATCAACGATTGCTCAGTAGAGATGTGCATGATGTAATATTTGACTACGTTGAGATGATGCCTGGTACACAAGTTGCGATCGACTCAAGCATCATAACATCAACGGAATCAACGAGCCTACGTGTGGTTAACGGTCTTCTGACACTACGTACTATTCAGTTGTCTTAATCTGCCTAACACAATCGTTTATTTTGTATGTAACACCATCTACAAGACTATATTAAGCTATTTCATATTCTTATATTACTTATGGTATGGTGATGTTATTGTGATATGCTCAGAACAATACCTCATGAATTAACAAGACGGAACAAAACTAGTAAAAGACCGAACTACGTGCAGCATCTTATCATACTGCTAAGATTCATGATTTATGAGCTAATTCAAGATAACTTCGCAATCTTATACTGTTGTAATGTACTGCAAATGTGATTCAACTGACATATCTTGAGCAACACATATTTCGTGATACGCAATGCTCCACCATCATCTAGCCATAGCGTCATTTCATTAGAGTTAGGCCTATCCGGTATTGCTCATCCATCTCTACCGTGCTCATGCGTCATTTGACGACGGCACCAGACAGATCAAGCATGATCAGAGGGTTGCCCACAAATCCTTTTAATCAAGTACGGCCGCTCCTGGGCAAACCGATAAATCATGTCAGGGGGATTTACTCTCATATAAAGTGAGACTTATTGTAGGTCTACTCAGTTCCTCCAAAGGCGAGAAAATTTCTCTGACGTCTGGCTCAAACATACCAACTACAGCCTTAGATTACGATTATCCTGACCTCTCTCCTGCTTTTCTCATATATGTATCGAGAGTAAATAATCAGCGATACTAGCAATACAATAGGTGCTTAATCTCCACATAAATCAAAAACAGGCAAGGACACTTTATTGTAAAGATAATTCGTGAATTTGCTTGCATGATAATTGCACCTTGAGTCAATCGTCAGTGTGCGTATACAATCACGCCTAGGTATCTTGAGCGACAAGACCGCGCTATTTGATCTCCTTAACAGTTATATTGCTTAACAACCGTCAATCTGTTTGCAACCCAACTGTCCACGCCTGCTACATATTTTAATTCCTCCTTTGTATTTGTAACCACAGGGTTTTACCTGTGCTAATAATGTATGCCAAAAATAAGGAACTAAGTGGACATCTATAAGTAATGACTACACATTTTAATGTACAGCTCATACTGAGGCCTATCACCGAATCCGGCAACTAGCAGACATGCTGGTGAAATACTGGTCAATTACGGCTTGACTTTATGGCTCATTCATCGCTGATATTTTTTCACATGTGCGTCTTGTACGCAATATAAAGCTGATTATAGATAGCAAAGGTTGTACTGCTATATCATAACCAACTTGTTGTTCCTATTAATGTTACTGCCTTATCAATAAGTCTAACCTAGCAGTGGCTGATTATCTGGCAATCAATCGCAATTTCATTCGCAACGAGGCAGCTAGCAGTGTGATTAATCAGAGTGATATTTCATGGCTCGTTCCAATCGTGATTGGACAAATCAATCATATGGGTGTTAGAAGGACAGGCTACAGTTCCGCTGTGTTATCTCCAATGATGATCAACACTTATGTACAGAAGAAAACATGCAACTATCAGAGCAAAATGGCACCAACATTGCTCCATCCAACAATCCTCTCGGCTATAGTAGGCTTATCTAGAGAAATCAATGCCTCCTGAGGTCATGATTAACCTGTTTGGTTGATCAAATGTTAATAGGACGCGGATGATACGAATATTCTCCCCTTTTCTGAGCACCAACAACAAATGCAGAGTTCCGTTTATACAATCCTAGATGTTCCTGCTTTGGGAAGTTGCAAGCGACGCTGAGGTGTAGGTGGAAGTCCAGGGTGGTGAATTGTCCGGAAAGCAAATCTTCTTACAGGCATGGATCTTGGAAGACAATGGTTCTCTGTAACTTGCGATGCTAACAATTTAGATAAGACTAGAGATAGATAGTCCCTCTGTCCTAATGTTCACTCCTCGACCCCTTTCTGACGCACAAATCTTCTTTGACCAATATTGCATCAGTTCGTAACATTGTTGCAACTGATTATACAGGCGATCATTCAGGCACTAAATCAATATCTGTTACTTGGGCTATCATACATTGTGATGGGTGATAGTTTTGACACTTACGAATTTCGTTTTCAACAATAGTGCCAAACGTTTCATCCGTCGCAGCGCCCTGTGGGTAACGCCTGTGTCGACGAAGCAGACACTGGAAGCATGTCATGTATGAGTCACTGAACTTGGTGTCAGTGTCACGCAGATAATACCGTGTATTCATGTAATCAATAATTCCACTTCGACGATTTGTCATTTGATGAATTGTTTTGTAGACGCTTGGTCTGTCAAGGCAATCCATCATCAGTTGATCTGCTATTTCTGTGTCCACCCTGATAATGACGTATAATGGATGGTCTGATAGTGATTGTGGTCCTCAGTATGGTAATCAGTCATTCCCTCTGCCGCCCCGCTTAATTGAGTCAACCGGTCATTACTTGGGGCAGGGACGTTTGGTTTACTGGTTATGTGCCTTGAATATATTTAAACGGGTCATCAACGAGTCTTCCACGCGAGTATGTAGTGCACTGTGTAGGACGTTTGTCATGCCGTTATGACAAATGCGAACACTAGACAACTGGTTGAGGAACGTTTTGATGTCGGGCGTTCTTATGTACATATAGATAGTCATATGTATAGTAACATGGACAAGCAAATATTCGAAAACACTATGTTTGATGTTTGACATTATTGCGTAAGAAAATCTCGGAATTTATCAGCACCGCATCTCGATCATGTTTATACGATTAGACCAATGCTAGATTTATTTAACCTGAGAAACAAAATGCTATTTGTGGTTGCTAGTGTTGATATATTACCCACGTTACACCCACTAGTGGTGATGATTTGATTCACGTAGAAGCTAAGCAGGTTGTTCAAACCACCATGTCATAATAGTTTGTACTCAATGTTATCTTTTCTACCTTAAAGTTCTCGCCCCACCAGTTACCCATCTCTTATTCCTTAACCCCAACTTAACTACCTAATTAAGGGGCGACCTCATTGGTCAACCTGCTAGAAGCCGCTCAGCCAATAGCATTCGCTGATGGGGGCTGCCTCCACAAGTAACGGATATAAGGGAGTGGACACAGGCTCAAAGAAGGGCAATATCTCCAACCATAAATCAGACACATCTCTCCCTTCATTAAACATCATCCTTTTTGGTCACTCTGTAACTCTTTCGCAACCGAATTAAGTACTATTTCAGCAATATACATATATATATATATGCAATGTGAATATGTCATTTTGGATTGCTATCGCTTCTATCTGGTATATACATTCCTTATCAATAGCTATTATTAATACTTAAGCTTGGCTGTTTTCACGATCCTTTGCCGTGCTGCGTTCAGGGGCGTCGCCAAAGGGGGGCTGTAGGGGGGTGTGACACCACCCCCCCAGCCCCCATTCAAACCGACAGTCCGCGTGACAGTCGGCAAAATCCTGTCCAGTCGGCAAATTGAAAAGTTCCGCGCCAACCTATGGTGGCGCTACGCTTAGATAGTCATCCCGCAGTCGGCAAAATTTTAGTTACATCCCCCCCCCAACCAAATCACCCTGGCGACGCCCCTGGCTGCGTTGCTGAGAACAGATGGTGATGCACATTGTTGGGAATCAAGTTTCAAGTGCAGTTGGCCGTATAATGCAAGGCGAGTGGAAGACTAATGCATTACTGACAGCTTAATGCCTAGCATGCTTCGTGATCACAGACAGACACAGTGATGGTGATGCATTGAGTAGCGGCATGAAGTGCTCACAACCCCTGTAATTGTATAGCTCTCTGCTGGTTCAGCTTCATTACTGGGTACGATGTGTTAAATATATCGCGAGGAGAGTCGCATTAAGTTGGTACTCAAACACAATGGCCACATTAACCAATGATGACCCTACTAGTTAACAGTATAATTTCACAGTGGATGACAATACTGACTAGATAAACAAAGATTAGTGGCATACCAGATAGAAAGTCACATATTGTGTTTTTCATTACCCATACAGAACAGTTACCAGATGCGCAGCAAGCAGCACGTATTACATGCATCTGAGACAGTTGCGTCAGCGGTGAACGTGATCTGGTCTAAACGGGGTAAAATCTATTTATCACTGTCAGACGTTGCCAAAAGCAATTTATATCTATACTATGTGCACAAATGTGAATGAGATTGATTCTTACCATATAGTATGCGTTTACATAGCCTTGTAAGTTGTTTAACCATAAAGGCACTTCTCGCACAATAATCAAACTGAGAGTCAAATCGTACTGGAAGTGTATAATTATAAAATTGTAGTTGATGTATGTGGCGAACGGAATCATAAACTTGCCCTGTCACAGTCCGTATAAACTCAATAATGCATATAGGTATACTTGCCACGAAAACATTAAGCTGACCGGTTTGTCAAAGAACAGCCGCTATTTTGAATGAGCGTGAGCTGAAGAACGGATTAATCTGTCCGGCTGCTACTACTGTACATTACCAGCTTAGATTAAGATTGTAGCACCATTTACAGTAATGGAATCATGAAAGACCATACCCGATGAGTCAGGTAAATATCATTTATCGCTGACAAAGACATACAGCGTATTACTTGTGTCGTTTTATGTCAGCATGCACCATATACAGTCGCCAGTTACAATGTTTATAACCAATGTGTACAACAGCTTGTAATGTCTGGCGTCCGCGTGCAGAAAATGGCAATTCAGTTCACATAAATATTAGCTTAGCTGCATACTATATATTTATATATATATATTGTGTGTTATAGATTTTTATGTAATATATACGGTCTGTGCTATATGTATATATAGCAATATATTTATATAATATACGTCGCACCTTAATATATATATAACTATTTCGTGAACGATTATATATATCATCATATCATTTGATCATATGCTACAGAGACTAAATATGCTATATAGATAGAATGATTATAAAATGTAATATAATAGGCTAATACTAATATATATTCTATATATCTCTCTGATATATTGTATAAATTCGTATCATATATATATATGTTATATCTTATATTCGATTTCATGATATCTCTTATATCTTATATATATCCGTATTTGTATCTGAGTCATATATATCTATATATATGCTCTATCTATAAGATGTTCATGACTATATAGTATATTTTTGTTGTATATACGCGGTGTGTGTGATATATATTATATGTATATTATATCTCTCTTCTTGTGTGATCCCCTGCAATAGGTATAATTGGTGATTAAATTAATTTGTGTATAGGTATTCTTCTTTTAGGTATAATTGGTGATTAAATTAATTTTGAAATAGGTATTCTTCTTTTAGGCTGCTTTTTTGATCGTGTTGATCTCCGTATGGTCATTGCATCACATCTGCTATTGCATTTTAAGATGTTAGTAGAAGTGTGTCTGTGTGCGTGACGCTGTGTGTGAGGTGTTACAATGTCTTTGTCTTCTTCTTTCTGATCCCCTGCAAATTGCGTTGATCCTTTACATCTTGTGTATCGTTAACATGCTCTGTGCTGGGTTTTATCATAGATCATGGTTGCTTTGCGGGTGATCCAGGATAGTTTGACGTCGGCAACTTCCCTTTTTCATAATCCCCTGGCAGATTGCAGGGTCAACATCTTTATTGGACCCAATAATGAATGAATAGGAGCGGCCGCGGTGCCATAAGCTTAATCAACGCACACAACGAGTGAAAACCTTACCAATATCCTTCTTTTACATAAATACTTCGATCGTTGACCGATTTCTAGACACTAATTTGTGGGTATTAACCCTTCAATGGTGCTTCCGAATCTTCACAATGTTAGTTATTTTGGCAATGCACACAAGGTAATGTAATAAGTCTTGTCATATCAAGAATACGCTTTAGCTTCTCGAACAATGCAATATTTGTCAAGCAAATTTACATGAAAAACTTTACGCAGCTAGCTTAGAAAGCGAATGATCGGGAAATTTTTGCTCACTTTTTTTTACGACACGCATATTGTATATTCAACATAAATATATATGTGCTAAACTGAAAATCAATAAAGGTATCAAGTGTGTTCCGAATACACTACTGTCGATTACGTTCGCCCATGATATTCATTATCGTACTAAATCCACTATCTTCTGATTATAGAAATTACAAATCAAGTTGCCATTATAACGGAGGCAACGCAATCTTCCACAATCAATATTAATTAATCCCGATATTTCAATTATGCATAATCTTTGGCCAAAAGTTGATAAATTCGCTTTAGCACATATAAACGTTCCCATGCATCATACACCAATAGTTTGACCAACTGATCCCTTAGCTAGAAAAAAACTGCGCGCCCCCGCTAGACCAATCAGAGCTCGCGATTGTTTTGCCCCCGACGACAGCCGGGTATTCGCTAGCAGGATTAAATAGGGTTTAAACTCGAATGAAGTACCATTTTTGTGGCAACTGTTGGGGCGGTGGTTTTGTCAGGTAGAATGACATATTTTCAATCGATATGGGCCCAAAAAATTCAAAACAGGGACCTTAGATGGTTTAGGCAAGATGTTTGGTTAGCTGTTCGTCGTCCTCCTAGGGTTTCTGTTTGCACCGAATATACCTGAGTCGGGGCCAATGCTAACCCCTATGTGGTATGGTTATCCTTATTTGTCATATATTCGAACCTCCGAGATCTCGTAAAGTACTTTGCATCAATATAGTGGTTGCACGAATTACGTATACATCGAGCAAACAATTTGTTATCTGACCACAAGCGGTGAGACAGGGTTTAATGTAAGACGCTGCACTGTGCAGCCTGACGGATACTTGACGATACACTTGTTAGGAAGCAAAAGCAAGAACAATCCATGAAGTCCCATTGGGACCTTTGGAATCCTTTCAGAGCTCTAATATAATGGATAAATAAGTTAGAGGGTTCTTAGGCGCCTAGAAATGGGGCGTCAATAACAGTATTATGCCATTCTTCACCGAGTTATATCGATAACGAATCAATTTAGCAGTGGATGGTACATCATGTGTTTGATGTCTGGTTTTAGTAGATAAAGCGACATAAAGCTATCTTGGAGCACATTGTGAATGTGAGATTAATGAGCCAGCTACTTACCGATACGGACATTATGTCATTCGATATAGTTGACCTCAGCACCAAGAACTGTTACCAAATAGTTTGAGAAAATTCAATCTGAAAATTTCTGCGTCACATTACACTAACATTTCTTTAATCAGCTGTTTTTAAAGAACCGGATATTAATGCAATTTGAATGAGTGCATTAAGCGAATGCACATAGGCAGCTCGAGGTTAAGTGGTGAGGATGTAACTGCCGCCGGCGATATTCTTTACAACGTGCTGCGGCTACCATGAAGATAATAATTTATCCAAATGTTCCTAATTGCTGAAAGAGGGATGATTTCACTACGGATTATTTGCGGTAGACGACAATAGCATAACGTAACGATGTACCTTGAAATGTGCATGTCCGAAAATGCTATCGTTAATTCTTTGGTTCTATATACCTTTATGCGACCATTTGCTTCTTGTTGCATTCTAACCATCTCAATAAATAAACTGTTAGAATTATAGCACGTGGCTAACATAATTATTTGTTGCAGTGCACTGTGTAAATTCACCAGCTGCCCCTGGTTATATGCTAATTCCATTAACGTCGCGACGGTTAGGAACTGCAAACTTTTCCAATTATGAATGTTAAATAATCGGACATGAATACTTGATTACCACACACGCTCTGTCTGAGGGGTCAATTCCCTTCTCTATTCGACTCATTAATGTCGTTTGCGTTGCTATGCGTTGGTGGCGGGCTCACCTGAATGTCAAGCAACAGCATTAACTACTACCCATTCCGTGGCTATCACGAGTGGCTCAGATAGTTTTGCTAACCTTGTTTCCTTGTAAACTGTACACAGGAGGGGTGTTGCTTATACTAGTTTACGGCCGTTCCATACGTTGTTCCATCAACGTACAATGTTGAAATATGCAAAAGAAGCCGTCACAGTTTCACGGTCTAGTGGGTGCTGGACAAAAAAGGAATATTCATGGTGATGCCTGTATGCGAGGTATGCATAACGCCACCACAGAAGTTAAGGTTCCTCCTATGAACCGTTGTGCGCAAAATTAGAGGTTTCTGCATCAGTCGGTAGCGGTCTTGTTCGACGGTCTTATTTGGGGTAATCGAGAAGGTTCGTTTTCCAAACACCTTATTCTTATGCTTATACCTAATTCAATGTTCATTGGAACACACTAATGGTGATGATGCCTACAATCATAGTCAATGCGTCGCATCTAAAGTATCCCTTGGGCTCGTGATTTCCGGTGCCTGCACACATTAGCAACACATGGGTAGCCATAGGTTTTACGTGTAGCAACAAATATTGCCACGGGAATAAGCATCATAAATAAAATTGAATTTAAAGTAAATAAACATACTCTGATAGCTATGTATTACACATTTATATATATCCATATTTAATATATTTTAATATAATGAGGGGAAATTCTGCCAAAATACATTTGAACAAATCTCTTTCACTCAATATCATTCGTCATTCAATTTCTCGTAAATCCGATCTTCTATGGACACATTAAATCCTGTCTAATAAATACAATGAATGGTACTTAGTTGTACTAAAACTGCTATGAAATATCGCTTGCAATTAAGGACATGTCATAGTAAAAGATATAGTCTACATCTTCCAGCTGGTGATCAGATGGTCGAACGTGCTGAATGACCTGGTGAACCAAGTAGAATATCAACATTTATCTTAAGAAAATAAGATTAATCCGAATGATCAAGCCGTATAATCAATAAACATGCAGGACACAGCGTATAAGTGTACATCGCGTTGAGGTATCATGGCCAGTTCAACAACAGCAGAAAATGGAATGAATTGGTTATATGCATTGGCGTCAAATGTTCCGCAACAATTGAAAGCATGTCTTCAGCAACATGCTCATACAAGTACTCTTTCATGTATTTACAGAAGTCAATCATTGGCAGAGTTTTTCTAACTTTCGACTTATTTATCATCGGTATATCGCTGCCGTGGTGGATACCTACGACCAGATGATAGAAGTAAGAAGCTGAGCAAAGACCGCTATGTGTAAACGCTTCTGTACTATGAACATATGAAATACACTTAGCGTTACACACAAGCACCCAATAACAGAAGCACACGGAGGTATACAGGCACCTGTGAGTGATGGACGGCATAAGGTAGGGTCCCTAACGAGTTTAAGTATAATATTAAATGTCATATTAATGACATTTAAACTTTGCTATGAGTAACGCAGAAGGCCTTTTCCAAAACAATCCAAAACAAGAAAAGCAAAACACTCCATCAAAATATACGTGTGAAAACCTGACTGGCTCTCCGTGACCCGGTGATTACGTTAAATGGCTAATCTTATATCCGAAAGGGGATGCACCCGACCCAGTAGCTCAATAGTACCGTTCTGGACCAACGTCCCAGCGGCGCGGGTTTCGCAGCCCGGGAAAATGGTTTGTGCCAAGTGGGCGCTGGCACTTAAGGAGGGCTGTCTAAGCATCACAATCATCCTCATCTATCACCGTCGCGATATCACCTCGTTGTTTAAAGTGACTTTAAACCCCATTATGACAATTACCTTTCATGCATAATAATAAACTGCACACAACGAACTGTCTGAAGTCCTGCTACCCACGTGAAATTTGTAAAGACCGTCCACAACTCGCCTTTTAATACACATGCACAGTGGGTATGAAATTAGTATTCATTTTGGTGTGCCAATCACAGCTGTCATTGTTCAGTTGGAATAAAGGTAACTGTAGATCATAGCAACCTCGCTATACTGCGCCAATGGATAAAATGTGCTACAGTAAGTTACTCACAATTTGAACACGCTCAAATGAACCATTTATAAAGTCGCAACATAAGCATTTTTCAGCTGGACCCACCACCGCTGCTTTAATCCCAATGATGTGACCTGATGCGTTATAGTGCCTTATATGTCACAAACGTATAGAACAGAAGATAATTCGTCTGAACATCGCTTGCTTTGGAGTCGATTTACCAGTCTCGCTGTTTAAAATGCCAATTTGTACATTTGTGCATTTATATGAAAAGGAATGCAGGGTAAGAGGTGTCGTTATGATTTTTATTGGTATCAGTTAGGCAGTAAGCTGTGCATATATGTTATGTAAGGAAAAAGCAGTAGCTACTTTTGAAGCATCAGAGTGTATACATGATACTAAGTTACACATGCAATAGAAAAAAAATATCTATTCAATTATGGCAGCATTGTAGATTGTTCAGGAAAACAGTTTATCGTGATAAGTAAACTATTTCATCCGCAATAGTTATAACAAAGTATATTGGTAAGTGTATACACATGTCATGCCAAACGGCTTTGAAAAACGGATAAACTGGGTTACATATGTTACACAATGGGTACGTGCCAGGCATATATTCATGACGGGGATATATTCACTGCTTCTCCTTATATTACTCATTAACAAATGTTCACAACTATGGTGGATGTGAATGGATCGTGTGCGCATGCTATACCACATTCTTATGGAGAAGATCTCACTTTATGCATAGTAAAAGACTAGATCAACAATGTGCAGCATCACGAGGGTTTATACATCCGCTTTGGCGTTATGAATAATGTGCAGAGTGCTCCTGATTACAGTTACGCAGTAACCCATATGAGTGGTTAGTGTGCAGCAGCTTGTGCCAATGCATATATCTGAGTTTATCTAAATGAACTGATGTACTGTGAATTGTTATGATGTGCAAAATCTTTAGCTGAGTTAATGCACCCAAGCAGTAGCCAAAGATGCCAGAATCCCTTTAAGATGCGCGTGGTTACCAATATTGTATACCAATGCCTAGCAAACCTACGAAAGAGAAATTAATGACGAATCAGTATAACGGACGTAGAATAAGACGGGTGTCGTTGCAAACAAATAACTGCAGATGCAACACTATTTGAAATATCCTTACTCGCGCCTGTGCAATGACTGGCCGCGCTGCTTACATCATTACGTAACCGTAGATGGATACGCACTTTGTGCGCACACAGATGACATAACTCGTCAAGCAGGAGCTGCCTTGTCACATGGCGAGCTATCACATTCACTGAAATCACCCGTGAATTGGTTTATGGGCAGGACAAGGTCCATCAGCTCACCACGTTTGATCCTATCAGCTCTAGTGCGCCGTCGTTGGCGTTTGTCTGCCGCATCGTCGCTTTGGTAACGAATGAATAGCGACAGTAAGTTTAGCATAATGGGTGCTTAGGGTGCGACCGACCCATTTCAGGTGACATAATCCCGACATATCAGGCATTACTGCACCATCCACTTCCCAGGACAAGTAGAGGCAGATGAGAGGGTCGACTGTGTTATGTATTGTCTGATATTGAAATCCTCTGCGCTGTAGATTCGACACAATGGTAAATAAAGACCATAGAAACTTTGTGCTTAAACCATGCACCACGCACAAAATAAGAACACAAACACGGGGCAACCGTCGGCGTCCTCTTAGGCTTCACCATTAGAATGGACACGAGTCAAACGTCGGCGTCCTTTTAGGCTTCACCATTGGAATGGACACGAGTCAAACGTCGGCGTCCTTTTAGGCTTCACCATTGGAATGGACACGAGTCAAACGTCGGCGTCCTTTTAGGCTTCACCATTAGAATGGATACGAGTCAAACGTCGGCGTTTTTTTGGCTTCACCATTGGAATGGACACGAGTCAAACGTCGGCGTTTTTTTGGCTTCACAATTGGAATGGATACGAGTCAAACGTCGGCGTTTTTTTGGCTTCACCATTGGAATGGGTACGAGTCAAACGTCGGCGTTTTTTTGGCTTCACCATTGGAATGGATACGAGTCAAACGTCGGCGTCCTTTTAGGCTTCACCATTGGAATGGATACGAGTCAAACGTCGGCGTTTTTTTGGCTTCACCATTGGAATGGATACGAGTCAAACGTCGGCGTTTTTTGGGGCTTCACCATTCGAATGGACACGAGGCACATGTTGGCTTCCATTTTGGCTTCACCACTAGAAATGACACGGGGCATGCATCGACTTGCGCATGCTTTACTGTACGTTCTCGGTTCTATTTCAGAGAATTACTGTCCCCAAAATGTCTTTATTCTTACATATTCCATGCATAAACACTGTTCTAACGATCACAATGCGACTATAGACTGTTGACTAATGCATTTATCAATGGCCATTATGTTAATTACTATTGGGACCAATTACAAAAACGTGAACACCAACGAACTTGACCAAACAGATGTAAGCAAACAAGAATATATATTTACCCAAATGCTGCTTTGGTTGGGGTTGGTTTGCATATTGACGTAATATATCCAGCCCTCTGCTCCAGCCCCGTTCGGCAATTATAATATGTCGGCAATGGTCCTTACTAAAATACACTACAATGTCACTTTACATCGATATTACAAAACGTTTTTGTGCTAAACAAATAAAGGGACAATGGGAAAACAGCCCCTGGCTACATTGTCCCTACTTGCAACATTAGGGTGATTTTGCATGCATTTTTTACAATTAATATGAATGAATTTTCGTTGCTGTAATTGAATAAATTCTATTTTATTCTATTCTATAGAGAACCAAGGGACGGCAGCACTGACAACCATATAACCAGCTGATACAACCGCTGAAAGTTACTAGCTATCACACTCTTCAGCGAAACCCAAATCGTGCATCAGTCGTATTTGGGTCACGATGAATGAAAGTTGTTCAGCTAACATAGTCGTCACAATCTGGTCATCGGTTTTCTGCCATGTAATATAACTTACCCAAAGCTTAATTTGATTGCGCTAATTTGATTAATAGCCGAGCAGACGAGGTTCTTGCTAAACGGTATTAAAGCAATAGCTCACGGACGCCTATTACACGCCTCACAGTTAATGCGCTATATATACTAATGCAGAATACATGCTTTCATTTTGCCATATGAACCGTTGGCATGGTAGGGAGACACATTAATGCAATGTCGTATCTCTGCACTCTGTTACAAGAGCATCCAAGTATAGGCAACAGCCATGGACGGCAAATTATATGGGGAAGCGCTTTACCCCAAACTTTACATCCAATCTAACACTACATTTTACATTCTGTGTGATATTAAAGCCTTGCACAGTTTAACCTGTTCTATGAGACACATTAAAACTTACGGCTGAATCTGATTGCTGAACGCGAATAGCCAGTGAGATGCTCGTGTCAAATCATAGCAATCGCTAGGGGCTACGAATGGCGTTATAATATATTCTTATCCTCAGAGGACGGTGGCAGTATCCACCCTCAGAATTGGCAAAGGAAGGGCATCCCGCTGTAAGATCCGCTACAAACATAAAATGACTAGACAATTACATTGACGGACCCTCAAAACCGCTCTACGATAAGAGGTCTTCGTTGAAGTCTATCAGACAGGCCTCACCCTCGATTGAGGATTAACTAAGGCCGGGGTTATAAAAGCACGGATGATATTCAGCCATGTAACATAACCAGAACTTACACGATGCTTTATTTGATTGCGCCTATTTGATTGAAAGCTGAGCAGATGTTTTTGCTGAACGGTACGAAAGCGATGGTTCACGGACGCCTGGGACACTCACGGTCTTACATTTGTTGTGTGATGTGGAATAATGCAGCAAACAGGCTTTCATTTTGCCATATAGACTGTCTGTTTGGAAGGGAGACATATTAAAGCAATATATTTGTAATATATAACACAAAGATCAGCTTTATAAACGGTCCTGTAGGAAGTGCCTGTCACTTGCATTGCGAATTATTGGTTGAGCGGTTTATTGTTTGAGGTGTTAGACCACGTGTTAGACCACGTGTTAGACCACGTATTAGACCACGTGTTAGACCATTTCTGTATGAAACACTGCGCATTATATTGTTGTTTGTGTCATAAGGGCAGGATGCTTATTGAAGTGAAATTAGTAACATTACTCGTTATATGTTTTGGTAACTACTCCCATTATGTACAATAGTTTATACCCATACCATCATTATTTATTATTGTCTGAGCATATGCTGTGCAACACGTGGTCTTTTGAAATGCTTTAATAATCTAATCCATAAAATCATGCTCATAAGAGCTCATACATGTATTCAACGGAATAATGACTGTTGCCTCTCACCAATAGATTAATGTTCACTTTCACATTACACTGCTACAATAAAACGAGCATTTATTTCTCTCATATGAAACGTTAGTTCAATCTTTAATCGCTAATGCCATTCATGTAATATATTACAGTCTCACTCGGACGCATAAGCAAACTGTACATGATATACATATATCACTCAGCTTATCTTCCGCGTCATCCAGATTGACCACTGAGCTAAGATTGACTCTCCCTTATTGAAACAAGCTCAGTTACTTGTACGATTAAATATAAACAATCAAAATTACGTGTTCCGAAAATGAACAAGTTCAATTATTGTGAGGTCAATATTGATAATGAATGTGTAAATTATTGCGCAGATGAAATTACAATCAATCCCTAAAGAAACAATTAGTCAGAAGTACTAAGAAATCACACGAACTATTCAGACACATTTGGGTATATGTAAGAACTATTAGCCTACAATTGAAGGTAAAATCTTTGTTTGTGTCGTTGGATAAACAAAGATATATAAAACAAAGCAAGATGAAAATTGCGAAATAGCAAAATAATCACAACATTCTTACAAACAACGCATCCACGTCTAGTCCTGTAGTATGGTAGAAAACCAGGTGATTGTCGTGACCTTTTATTTGGTGCTCCGTAAATCAATATTGACACAGCGAGCGATCCATTCATGTCAGGCAATATTAATGTGCACACAAGTAAGGGCCCCTGCCAGCGGCTGGCTTCTATTTTACTCGCCAGATATTTGACTTGTTGAGGCTTCATATCATGCAGCATATCCTTCCTCTGATCCACGAGAGACTATTTAATCGTTTTCCTCTCCCTCCAGACGCGCTACCCTGTTCCCTCATGGCACGAGGTACCTCTAGGCTGACATCGAATGGGTAAAACAAGTCGGGACAGAGTGACAATATCCCTTAGCCAACTACTTAAGATGTTGTATTTCAGTTTTACCCTCACCACCAAGCTCACCACATTCCCCTTAACCTTTTTTTATGAAACATACGTCTATATATCGTGTTTCCCACTCGACATCCTCTAGTGCGTATCGTATTCATTATTTACATGGATGGGTCCAGGCTTCCTTGTGTACTTGAAAACTTACCAAGTATAACTTCCGGCTCATGTAATCAGCCAGGGATGGAGATTATTGATATGCTTAGCCATTTTCAGCATGACTCTCGAACGACTGTAGATGAGGGATAGCCAAACAATAAGGAGGAAAAGGAGTGAATATGTTTGTCTTTGAATCATCGGCTGATGGAATTTGTTTGATACTATATCAGTGAGCAATGTCATTTTTTGTAAGCTGTTCACCAGTTGATAGATCAAGGTTCAGCAGATTTGGCATAATACCGCCTTTAAGCCAATACTATTTTACCTTATTCAAAACCGTAAATCTGTGACTGTTAGATTCCCACGAGTCGTGTAGCGCTCATATATCTGGGTATATATATATATATATATATATATAAATATATATATATA
This sequence comes from Urechis unicinctus, assembly GCA_034190875.2. NCBI lineage: Eukaryota > Metazoa > Annelida > Polychaeta > Xenopneusta > Urechidae > Urechis > Urechis unicinctus. The sequence goes on from CM067342.1 coordinate 55,215,218, forward strand.
GAGATAGAGATAGATATAGATATAGAGAGATAGAGAGAGAGAGAGAGAGAGAGATAGATATAGATATATAGAGAGAGAGAGAGAGAGAGAGAGAGATAGAGAGATCTCTATAGAGATCTCTATAGAAGATATATATAATAGAGAGGGAGAGAGAGAGAGAGAGATCTCTCTCTCTATCTATAGAGAGATCTCTCCTATCTCTCTAGATAGAGATCTCTCTATATCTATCTCTCTCTCTAAGAGATAGAGAGATATCTATATATATATATATATCTCTCTATCTCTCTCTCTCTCTATCTCTCTCTATATCTCTCTCTCTCTCTCTCTCTCTCTATTCTATCTAATCTCTCCCTCTCTAAATCTCTCTCTCTCTCCTCTCTCTCTCTCTCTCTCTCTCTATATCTCTCTATCTCTCTCTCTCTCTCTCTCTCTCTCTCTCTCTATATATAGCTGCATGTCCCTCTCCTATTCTCTCTCCTCTTATTGCCCCTCTAAATATATAGATCTCTATCTGTGACTGTTAGATTCCTCGTGTAGCGCTCATATATCTGGGTATATAGAGAGATATATATATATCTATATATCTATATATATCTATATCTATATCTAGATATATATATATATATATATATATATATATATATATCTATATATATACTATATATATATATCTATCTATATCCCCCTATATATATCTATATATAAATATATATATATCTATCTCCTATATATATATATATATACTATATATATGCATGTACATATCATATTGTACATATCATATTCTATCTTATTGCCCCTACTAAAAGTGCATTATTATACGGTTATTGCCATTAGTTTCGTGCTTATCAGACAACTAACAGGCCCCGTGTTTTTCTCATTTGAAAGTTTAGGCGTCACATTTGATGTTTCCCTATAGGTGTAATACAAATCCTACCGGCCAGTATTCACCAATGTGTTACGGTGACAGAGATAGATGCAGGCCTATGCATATATAGGCTGATGTAATCTCGGTTGCACGTTTAAGGATTGATACATGCTGAACATGTGTCATTGCTGAGATTATCTCTAACAGGGGTAAAGAATCGGTCGCACTCTATCGGTGAGTTTTGAAGCCCAGCACGAGCCCACGCGACTGCGTGCCCACAAACAAGCAACCTTGAACTAATTCCCATTTAATTTATTTCCGTTCCATGTGCTGTTGACGGATACCCTGGAGCACCATGACTGGCTTGATACCCCGGTGATCAATCTTTGTGGTCTGAGATGCTTGTCTTTGATCACTGTAACTGGCTTTGAGGGTCATCAACTGCTCTTCCACCCTAAGCAATCAAAGTGTTGCTTTAATCTGTACATGATAAAAGCCCCCGATAAAAACTGGGGTAATAATTGGCAAGCATAAGGAACATTTGTAGGTTGTGTGTGTAGTTCGTGCGGCAGTCGACTTAGGGTTTAAGGTGGAAACATGACATTTACATATATGCATTTCTCATTAATTACACTCCTCATGCTTCAGAAAATTAGCAATAACAATGGTTACGCTCTAATATGTGGAAGTATACGTTGACTATTTAGCCCTGATTTGCATTGAGCTACCTTTGTGGCTTATTGGCCAATATGCAAACTATCGTATGACCCAAACACATATGGCAATTGATTTTCTCGTTGAATTTAGGTTTAAACCTTCACGATGCTAGATCACGTGGCAGGACAATCCGATGAGTACCAATGTGTTGCAAACGATCAAGAGCTTCTTAATACCATGAAGCATATACATACTAACCTTATGTCGGGACACCTCGACACGCAACTGCCACACACTTGTCCTGTACAACATATAACCAGTCAGCAGGGGTAGTAATGTATTATCATTTTTGATGCTCATAAAGTTCTGCATAACATGCTAATGGATGGTATATATACGTTGCCTATGCGTAAGCTTTGCGACAGAATGCATTCAAAGATCAATATGCAATTAAGGTGACCTAAATGAGGATTAATATTGATCATCTATCACATTTTTCTCACCAAATAAGGAATAACACTGTCAGTATTATGTATGCAGCGCGACAAGCAGTCCACTTCGAGTGTCTGAAACATCTCCGATACGGCCATAAAATGATAAATTGCATTTGTTCTGCATACCCGATCTTATCTGATAAATTCAAAGGATAATTCTCGGTGTGACGGGTATCGAGTTGGGCATTCATCATTTGTGTAACCTACTCATACGGCGGACCTCTCTAACACCGCCAGAACCTTAATCCTAAGTGCCAAACAAGAAGGACAAGCTACATGAACTTAATGGCATAATGGCGTGGCAACATTCCGGGGCACCATTGAAAGCACCCACAATAGTTTATCTTTCCAATAATTTGGATTACACTCAACATGGCGATTACGATGCGGTTCGGTCACAAATCATCCTCAAATTACGATATATGACGGTCGAAGTCTGATATTAGAATTATTCTTGCATAATGCATTATCTGTAAATTTTAAAAATTAATGAGGTGGATATAATTGCGCCTTGATAAACACTTCTACGCATTCACGTCATGCAGATGCCGGGAGTATGCAAGGCAAGTTAAACAGATCTGATTATTCTGTCCTCTTATGAAGGAAGCGCTAACTGATATAATTGCAGACATATACTGGCGAGTTATATGAGGGGACAGTTCCTCTTCTCAATACATTTAGGATGTTATGACCTCAGTCAAATTTGCTGCATAGACAATACATACTCAATCAGGCGCAAAACACGCGACAATGCAATGTATCGTTAACTATTTGATTTAGAAAAGTTTTACTGTTCTTCGCAATATATAGCTTGTAATAAAATGGAACCGTTAGGTCCATAGGAGCTCTGCCAGTGGTCATCAATCATTGACTGCTAATTAGATAGGGCTGAAACATAACATAAAACCGCTGTTAGTTTTTATAAAAAGTTCATTGAATTGGCTGTAATTATCTTGGCTGGTATACTATTTAATGGGGTCAAAACGTGATTGAAAAAGCAATTTCTTTTTAATTCTGTCCTAGGTTTGGTCAAAGTGTGCGAATGTTCCTCATGTCTTAAGTCTCAGCACTGCGCACCAGAAAAAAACTTATAAACACTAATATCATCTAACGTACCTGTATCAGGTCCCCATGGAGACGCCGTTTATTAAGAGATGTCAATCCTAAAACCCACAATCTTTATTAGAAACCTAGCTCAGACATTCTAGCTAAGAGCATAGTAGCACGCCTCTGTACTCTTTGCAATATATCTATGCCACGTTGAAAGAATATTGCGCCGGAAGTACATATTGTAGATGAAGCCTAACAAGTACATTGGAAAGTATGGTAATAATTGCCTAAGAGCGACTAGATTATCCCGAGAGTTGTGGTAGAATTCACTGCTGATGCGCTGCCCACGTATTCTTTCTCTGACACATCAACTAGAATAAAATCGCCAAGTAATCTTCATTTGTGTGTATTGATCAAAAACATTTGCCATTCATTTGGTCAATCCTGCAGCTTTGGTTGTGAAAATGTCTTCTGATTGGCCGTATTCACCTTCCTAGTCTTTTGTATAAACCAAACAACCAGCAGCTTCTGCTCAACGGAAAATGGTAAGCACCTTCACGATTACAAACTACGTTGTGTTCTCCCCAACATGCGATACCAGATATTATCCTTCCGTGCCTCTCATGTACTGCCAACATGTTCCGTCCGCATCCTATTCTACAGCCATACTGCATACTTATCAGGACCCTGTACCCAAGCTAGCTCAACTAACATTTTTCTAAACAATTAAAATTAACAATTTACTTCCATCCGGTAAAAGCCTGTGCCATTGCGTGACTAAACGCATGTACCCTTGTACTGGGTCACATGTCATATACCACTGCTATCGGCAATGCGTCCCGATACCCTGTGGTAACATGACATGCTCGTTATCACGATTATAGATCTCATTGACCTTAGATATATGCCTTTGATCAATTCGACAGATTTAAGGTGCTACCACCTGCGCTTGCACTCATAACGCTACTTCAAAGGGCTGCTCTAATCTTCCAATACTACATCACCTCTTAATCCGACGGTTTTCAAGGCAAGCATTCTTATTAATGATGGCATGTTGCATGAAGTCGCTTTTCCTATAATTGAGTATGATACATGTTGAGGGATCATGGATCCCGTACACAAGCAAACCTTGTCCGTAGCGAATAGACTCATATAGCAAACTGGCATTCAGGCCTGACTGGCTAACCGCAGTCTGAACCTAACTGCTTCTTGACTGCATCTATACATTGCGCATAGAGTCGGTTATTCTATAAATAACTATACTAATGAAGAGTACGCGTAACCGTAAATGTCTGCCGTTAAAACAGCCACATGTATGTTTATCTCATCAGTTACAAAGCTCACGCCGTGGGATCAGAGCAGTAAAGATCTTAACATTATATCTCGCGAATGTATGAACCTCATACCGTGTAGTTCTCTGCACATTATATTTTAATAAATTGTACTTACCGTGTAACTGAGACCCTAGTTTTATATAGCCAACATCGGAGGTCTCTTTTAGCATATAGACCTTTTTTACAGAGGTTTACTTCAATTAGATCGCAGGATATTCTTACTATCGTTGTCACCGATGTCAAGCACCAATATTTGCTGCGTGACTGAGAACATTTTTGTGTACTTCACAAGAATCAGGCTAGAGAATCATGATGATGAAAGCAAAGGTTGACCTTTGTAGACGCACGAATGCTGTAATAGAGCTGTGGAGTTTCTTAACGCAAAGCAACACTATGGCAATTGCGATTATTATTCAAACGGTGCATTGCTGACACTTTGTGTTCCACAGTTACCCCGAAAACCTATTTTGAAGTAACCATACGATTGACTAATATATGACGCAGTCATTTGTAAATATATAATAGTTCTTCATTCTTGGGCTAGTCTTTAAATGCAAATGGTGACTCTCTGAATAAACTCAAGATGATTGATGATAATTGCTGCTGTTCTTTTGCATGGTTGGTCGTCACACTGCACTGTTAGTATTCTTCAACTGAGTCAAATAAATGAAATGCAGTCTGTGAATGTTATTCATATAATGTGATGGCGAACTATTGCCTAAGCTTAGCGTTCAGCAAAGCATAACTACTCAAGGAAATAGATAAGCAAACAAGCTGAAAGCAATACCGCTGTCAATTTTAAAACTGTGCGCCTTAACTGGTAGCACACGCTTCAAAAGGGCAGGGTTGAATTTGGAAGTTGCGGCATAAAAAGGGATGTATTTTTGTTCTCATTTTTGCATTATTCTATGCATAAGTGGACCGTGAATAGGGACAGGTGCCCAGTTTACTCGTAAAAACGCAAATAATTGGAATTTTTGTAAAGTTTCTAGTTTCTGAACTACAAACAGATATTTATCAACCATCCATGGAGCCTAATTGCAATCGACTTAAAGCCATATGTTGTTTCCGCTCACACTGGCTGACAACCCAAATCTCTACTACATCAGCGTTGGATTATGACCCCCACTCTCGAGAGAGTTTGTTGTAACAGAGCTGACATTTTGCTTGTTGGCCAAAAATAAACTGTCAATTCTAAACTCCCGAATGATGTACACGCCACCATGTGAAATCTCTATTGCTATTTGACCACGCACAAGTAGAGTCAAGAAAGGGGCTAAGACACGCGCAGGAAACAATTGTACGAAGTTATGCCGGCTGAACGCCAGATCAGTTAGAAGTAAAGCCGACATTAAAGATTATATTTTCACAATTCTGACATCTTAGCCTTAACAGAGACGTGGTAACGACCGGGAGAATTATCTATGTCGGAATGGCCTTGCTTTGCTGCACAATCTACGACAAGCAATGAAAAGACGGAGAGTTGGTAAGCTTCACGGACAAATATTCGACCAGAAAGCATAAGAACATCCGGGACGTGCAAATCATTTGAATACGTACACTACGCCATTAGCTCAAATAGAAAACACGTCAGATTGTTTTTGTTTACAGAGCAAGCTCTCATTTTCGGTTAAGGGGAGTATGCAGCGTTCCTAGAAAAACAAACGTTGGCCCAGGGTAATCTTCTTATTGGTTGAGATTTCAATTACCAAGTCGATGTTGCTAACAACACCGAGGCCATACAATTGAAAGAGCTTGTATTGTCTTTTGACATGTGCAGCATATTGACCAACTCACAGTCGTGGACGCGCTTTGAACCCCGCTATCACACGAACAGCAGGAGGACACTGTTAGTTCCATTTACACCATTCCTTGTGGTGTTATTTCCGACCATGCAGCTATACACATGAAACACGTAACAAAGCCGAGCGCCACTCGTAAGAAAATAACATACAGGAAGCGCTAAAACGCTTGATTTCATTGGCACACGATCTTCAGCAGCTGTCCATTTTAAAACAGAAGTGCCCAGCAAGCCTCGATGATCTTGCCAGCAAGTATGACAGTATAATCACTTACGTTTGGACAAGCACGCCCCACTTGAACACAGGATAATCACTATCCATCAAACGATTAGGCACAGCTCGGTTTTATTGTGACATCAGAGATGAGATGCAAGCCCGCAGGATATCTGAACGACGTTGGCGAAGATCTAAGCTTGAGTTCCAAACTGTCGATGGGTTGATTCCAGCAAAAGCTAAGTATCTGAAGGCAGTGATATTGGAGAACGCCAATGATCCACATTAAGTGTTTAAGATTGTGGATACACTGACACGTGCAAGAGAAGAGACCATGCTACCGCCCAGCCTGTCTTCACAAGTTTTGGCAGATACATTGGCACGGTTTTGTTCACTGAAAATACGCACCATCCGATTGAAATTAACGCAGATGCAATGCATCTCACCAGACGTGGTGCCTGTGAAATGTTGTGACTCTGAGCTAAGTGAATATAAATAAGCAACAGAAAGTGAAATACATAAATATATCACCAAGGTACATCCAACGTTGAATGATTAAGACCCATTGCCAACATGGATGCTTGCAGAATGCACAGATATCCTTCTACTTGGTATTACACGAATATCTCCCTAGCTTCTGGTTCTGTGTCACAAAGATGAAACAGTACAATCCTGAAACCACTGCTTAAAAGACCAATCTGGATCCTGATTTAGTGAAAACCTTTAGACTAATTTGAGCTTCACATCCAAATTAACAGAGAAGATTGTACAAAATCGATCTCAGGACTATATATTAGCCAATCGACTTAACGCAGGATTCAGTCGGCCTACAGTACCGAGAGTGTACATCTCCGAGTATAGAATGACATTGCATGTGCTATGACCAGTACCATGCTGTTGCTTTCGTGCTTCTTAACCTCAGCGCAGCGTTTCATACAGTCGATAAGGAAATCCTGCATTGTCGCAAAACTGTAACAGGCACCAAATACTACCGCCCGCTTCGCTGCAAAAGGAAAGATCAGGGATAGCATTTACCTACAAGAACTGAAAATCAGCTTGCAAGAGATTTTCGATCCGCAAATCTCCCCATTTGTCTTCATAAGGTAACAGAGCTATGAGTAATGCCACACAAAGTTTGTGGAACGCGCTTTCTATTTGCCGTTCGTCGGTCGAATACGCCTGATGCATTTAAATCCAATCCCAAGACGTTTATTTTTAGTTAGTGCTATAACAATTAACTACCTGCTGAAGTATCTTTGAGCAGGTTTATTTCCTGGAAACAGGCATTTGTAGCACACTTCTAAGTATCGCGTGCATCTTAGAATGTTTGAATGTGATCGCTCAAGTTGGTTTCGGTGAATAAACTCTCCTGGAATGATACTTGAACGCTTATGACCATGCAATCGACGCGACGTTTGACGCGTGTAAAACTTCTTTAGTACTCGATTGTGAAAAAGATACATAAAAAAATGAGTATATCTGAAATTTGGTTGAATTCAATGGTGATTCGACATCCGGTTTTTTCTTCAATAAAAAGTGTTAAGGTAGACTGAAAGGGACATTGAAAATATATGCTACATAATAAACCCGTAACTGGCTAACAAAACATTTTTGGAACTATTTGTTTTGAAAAACTGCTCCCAATAGCATTTTGGGCCGATTTATTAGCTATGCAATGGCAGCTACTCCAGGTGAAACAGCCAACACATCCTCATGAGGGCCATTAGAAAGCAGTAAATCACACGGTATCTTCGTGGTAATCTATTTATTGTTAGCTCTAGGTTCAATTCTTTATATATATATCATTTATTCGCAAATCGAAGTTTACCAAAATATATATCAATTAAGCAATAAAAAATAAAAAATACGTGAGTACCAATTAGTTTGTACATAGAAACACAAGCAGCTCATCTGCCTCTTGCAGCGTTAAAGAAGTTAACAAACTGCCTTCGCGCTGCTGACACAGTTCTTGCAAAGCGCATATTGTCTTCTGCTGATACTTCATTGATATTTAAAAACAATTCACGTAATTTATTAAGGTTACCTTCATTAATTAAACTTAGTTGTTGGTAGTCTAAATTTAGTAATGACAGACATGATCTTACATTATTTGATACGACAGATGAGCTTACATTTGCTAGCATAGTGGCAAGTCGAACTTTTGGGTTGTTACTAACGGTGCATTTAACCCAAAAATTAACAAAACGTAACAATAGCTGAGTGCGTATATCTGATCTGCCTACAAGCAGCGGTAAAAAACGAGATCTTGTTCTTCTATTAAGCTTAAGAACTCTCCTTACACACTTTCGCCAAGCAACACTTATTTTTTCAAGTGACTTTAAATCCAGTTTCCATAAAGGACTACCATAGAAGTTTGTACCAAAGGTATCAAATAGCCTAGTGTGGACGTCGGTACGGCAAAAGCGAATCTGGACATCAAAATGTTAGTACGATAAAACAATTCTACTACAGCTTTTTCGATATTCGCATCGTTATTTTCATAACCAATATAACTGCCTAGATGAACAACCTTAGAGTACTTTTGTAAAATGGCTCCATTCATCCGTAATTCAAGATTGGTATAAGATTGTGGAATATTGTAGCACAGCAGCATACTTTTTTCACTATTGAACATAACATCGTATTGTTGTGCGATTTCTTCGCATATTGAAATCATAAACTCGGCAGCAGTGACTGAGGGAGCAAAGAGTGTTAAGACGTCAGCATATCCAAATGCACCCATAAACTGATGACCGACATAACAACCAACATTACTACGTTCAAGACGATTAAGCAGCTCATCGATATATATACAGAACAGAATCGGCGATAACACCCCGCCCTGCTTTATGCCATTACTGCATTGGAATGCCTCAGACACATTAGAGCCCCATTTAACTAACAACGATTGGTTGAAATACATATAAAGGAGCAACTTTACAATAGTAGGACACAAACCTCTACGTATCAATAATTGAAACAATTTAACTTAATTAACCCTATCAAATGCCTTCGATGCGTCTAGCATCACAACATAACATGGCGATTTTTGATTGACATAAAAATCAATAACTTCTTGAACTACATAGGTACACTGAGAATTGAAATGGTCTGGTTTAAAACCAAACTGGAGGTGACTGGTGCTTAAATCATTTGAATACTTTGACAAAATAACGTTATCTAAAACCTTGCCTACAACACTACTCGGCGCTATCGAACGATAGTTATTGCTGTCGCTTGCCGATTTCTTTTTATTTTTCAGTAACGGAACAATCACCGAACTTGTCATTTCAACTGGAGTGAATGAATGAACAATCATTGAATTGAACAACAAAGATAAATGTGTGAACAATTCACGAGTTCCATTTATAATATGGTCCGAATTTACATTTTCATTAATGTCAGCCTTATGGGCCTTAATTTTCTCCACGGCTGCCGTGACATCACTGACTGAAATATAATGATCAGATTCGCATTTGCCTGAATTACATCTTTGCTCAACTTGGTCATTCAGAACCACTCATAATCATCAACATTATATGACACACTATTAAACAATTCTTTGTATTTGGTAGAGAACAATTCACGAATACAAGTCTCACCTCTTACATTATCTACAACTGCTGGCACAACACGTGACTTACCACTTCTTTTCTTAACCTCAGACCAGAAATCACGGCTACTATCGGTTGTTAAAGCTTCCGCCAACTTTTCCTGATTCCTGACAACCCATCTCGAAATTCTTTTATATTCGCGTTTGGTCTTAATCATTATCTCCATCACCCAGCCCACAATTGGTCTTCCGCTGTCGACCAATAAATGATGCCAAAATATTGACTGCTCCTTATAAGGATTGACTAAGGTTTTCCAGCCTGTCTATGACTTTCGTCTTACAGAAGGAATAGACTTTTGTGCCGCTAATATACATGCATTAAGGATTGCTTCGTGATAATAAATAATTGCGTCGATATGGTCAGTGCAGTGCGCGTCATTACATTGCAGTGCTTCGTATGGCGACTCTATATCAGCAAGTAAATCATTGAGTTGACTTTTGAACGCCTCAATGTTAGCTGCATTAGCACATTTCCAAGAAGGCAAAGTATGCAATACTTTGCCCTGCATGGTCACATATTCAACAGGAATATCAAGCTCGAACATTACTGGACTGTGGTCTGACAGGTTATGACCTTCATGTAAGCAATGATAATCGGTAATGCAGTGGAACATATTATCCGAAACAATAAAGTGGTCAATACAAGACGTAACAAACGAAAATGTATTTTCATAAGTATAATTCACAATTGAACATGTGCTCAATAATTCAAATTTCATACTTTCGACCTCACAAAATGTCTTAAGCAGCGTAGTGTGTCTTGAGTTATCTCTGCTTAGGTCAGTATTAAAATCACCACCAATGACAACATATTCAACATCATTCTTAAGCGCAATTAACGACCTTATCTCGTTCATCTCGATACAATTCTACATTAATTTACAGTTTGAGTCGCACGGCATGTATACAGTGATAAGAAGCATTTGAGCGTGGTTAGGTACTGTAATCACGCAAGCACTAAGTCTATTACAATCAGACGTCAGTGGCTCTATTGCACAACCAAGCGACTTTTTAAAAGCGATGGCACAACCACCATATGGTCGCCCGATTAATAATTGACCCTCATTGACCCCTGATACGCCAATCACAGTTACATCATCCAATTGATTTTCTAATACGCAAAGGTTTTCTTGTAAACACCAGTGTTCTTGGAGTAACAATATATTACAATTTTGCAGCAATGAATTGATATAAGCTATACGATCGCTAGCATGTCCTTTACAATTGAAAGACGCCAGCGTTAATTTGTTAGTGGTAGCCATTTATGTGTGAATAAAAAAATGACAAAATGTGGTCAAGAACATCAAAGCGAACTTTTGTCTATGTTGCTTACTTGCTTAGACTCCGGACACACACACCTTCGGGCCAGTAATCTGCTGATAGTACAGTATCTAGCTGAGATGCTTTAATTTCAGCCTTGAAACTGTCATATTTAGACTCTGTACTGGGGATCTTGTCGATTGATCTGACAGTAACTTGATTCTCCTCGATGAAATCCTTGATGTGATTTATATCAGTTCCCTTGGCGACTCGGTATATAAATATGTCGCGACTAGGTTCTGGAGCACCTTTAAAAAGTTCCGACTTGCCTCGTGTTGTGCCTATGATTGTCAGTCGACTTGCAAGACGCCCCCTCGTTTTCTTCATCTCTGAGGATGGATACTGGTAACCTTCATCATCATGACTACTTTGTTTATTTGTTGCTGATGTGTTGTCATTGCTTTTCTTCTGTCCAGTCTTGGGCTGAAGTACCTCGCGCTGTGATTTCACAGGTTGTTGTGCCGGAACAGCTGTGGCATTTGGAGATACCGATGCTGCCGAGCATAGCTTTGTGGAGAATGAACAGGGTTTTTCTCTATCTGATCCAACCTTTGTTCCAAGTCATTCATAGCGTTCAGTCTCAATTCCAATATATTCAACCTTTTGCATACACTTATGCGGTGCACCTCAGCGGGTGTTGCCTTTGGGATGCGACTCAGTGTTATTGCGTCGACTGCAAACAAGGGAAGTTTTTTCGCGGAATCGAGCGTCATGATTCCCGGCACTATATCTTGAATAACTTTGACGATTTCATGCGAGTTACCAGTGTCTCTGCGTCTAATAAGAACGGGCAGAACCTGTTAATCGCCCACTCTCCACAACAGTTCCTTTGCTTTTACAACCTCGTCCAAGGAGTAAAACTCACAGCATGCTTTTACAGTGCTTTCCCCAGGTGAGTTGTTCACCGAATGGGCCACGTTGGTAAAAATCTGGATCTATTACCTTTGAGAAGAACTCGCTCCCGTCCGGCATGGCTGGTTCTACGCGGTTGGTTACAATCTTTTAAGACAATTAAGTAACTGACACAGTGTTGAGTTGGTCCAAACTGACACTGCAATGAATTCAATGTTCAGAAAAAGAGAAACAACACTGAACCAAATAGAAAAAGTTCCACAACGCAACCTCCCCACGACAAATCACATTTTCTCCTATACTATCCCATGCGCAGTGTAATTGTCCGTCCAAAGCACCAAATTTCATCCAAATCAACAGACGAAACCCGGCATAATAATCCTTAATGTCGGAGCTCACTCGAGGCTTCCTTCCTCCCTCTTGCTAAATGCGGATGTGCAACTTCACTCAACTGACCCGATGACTTTGCTACTACTTGGAACTGGTTATTGGCTAGAATCAGTGTTGTTTATCCATTCCAACATTTACGAATATATCAATAGCAAAAGGACATTTCATTGGCGTTACTGTAAATACACTTGGGCTTCACCATCACTTGCTCTACGTTACTTTCTCGGTTCCATTACGATGCATTACTCCACGTCTCCATAATGCCTACGTACTAAAAGATTCCATGCATAAACATAATCCTAACAGTCACAATGCAAATCATGCGTTGTTGACAAATGCCTTTTTCAAACTACGAAAACGTGAATACCGACGAGCTTGTAAAAAATGTAACCGAACATCCATTTACGTAAATTTTGCTTTGATGGAATTGGAATGCATATTGGCGTTAATAGAACAGCACCACACGATGGCAACGCCGAATACAATATCGCCACCCGATACTGCTGCTGTAATGTAGTACATCTCTTCGACGAAATCCCATTTTGTTAAACTAACATTGTCGCCACGTTCTTCTCTGCGGCTTTCTGCCCTGTAATATAACCAGGACTTACACGATGCTTTACTTGATTGCGCCTATTTGATTGAAAGCTGGGTAGATGTATTTTGCTGAACGGTACGAAAGCGATGGTTCACGGACGCCTGGGACACTCTTTGTCTTACATTTATTATGTGATGTGGAACAATGCAGCAAACAGGCCTTCATTTTGCCCTATAAACGGCTTTCTTGCAAGGGAGACATATTAAAGCAATATATTTGTAATATATAGCACAAAGATCATCTTTATAAACTGTATTGTAGGAAGCGCCTGTCAATGGCATTGCGAATTATTGGTTGAGCATCTGTAGGCGAGCATTGATATGAGTTTTAGCTCGTTACTATAGCGGTTTATTGTTTGAGGTGTTAGACCACATGCAATTATCCACTTCTGTATGAAGGACTGTGCGCTTTATTGTTGCCAGTGTCATGTAAGCTGCACATTTATTGAAGTGAAAATAGTAAGATTACGTTTTGTTATTATTTTGACCAAAAACTCTATGTGGAATAGGTTATACCCCGACTGTTGGTTGTAATTGGACCGAGGTGACTCAAAGTATGAAGCTTGGAGGAAATAAGATAGGGACGCAGTCATAATTAATATCAGAGGATCAGCTTACCATGTATAACATCGAGATCACGTGAACATATACGTTATTACGAAAAGTCTGCCAGGATTATAACGTACGTGCGTGATTGGCGCCGAGAGTTTAATTGCAAGTTATGTTCATGAGAAGCGGGAGTTATTATTTCAAGATCGTGCGGATATGTCGCAAATACGAATAAGAGCCGCAGACATCGATTATATTCAACAAATGATAAGCTCATAATTGAAGGAGCGACATTTAAACAGCGTTGTGTCTGCAGTCGCATAATAAGTGAAAAAACATCAAATGGAATGAACACGAGCTGCATCATAATATTTCATTGTCTGCAAATATGGCGTGCAGCACGTGCGCTCCCTTTTAAAATGCCGTGATAATCCACTGCATAGAATCGTGCTCTAGAACCTTTCGTATATATGCATTTAATGTTAAACAAATTTTGCGCAATTAATGATGCAAACGCGGAAGCACAGCAATCTCGCTGCATTCCTTTGCATAAAATTCAAATTGATTAGATGACATGATTGGCAGAGAACCTTTATTCTCAGTTACTTCAGGTGGCAGTTTCAACATCATATAAGTTATTCATTATTAACGCACAAATGTGCAGAGGGGGGCATGTAATACATTATGCACCATGATGACGCCGCTGGTTTGAAGGAAACCACTATCTTGTGGCAATCAGAGTTTTACATTGAAAATAAATTAGCCAAAGCAGACGAGAGTATTACCTGGATTCACAACAAGAACAGTTACCCTGATGCTGATTATCCGTAACTACTTTTACAGAAATAGTTTTATAAACGGTGTGTAGCACTGCCCCGCCGACCTGTGTAAAGACAAGCTAGGACATCAATCGGCCCCTCTCTAAGAAACCGCCGAACCTTAACCAAATGAAGCAATGTTAATTGAGGGTCGCATGAAGTTGATGCTTGCCACTAAACTGTAATCCATGCTGTAGCGCCACACACAAAATTCATTCTAGCATAATTTGTTGCGCCATTACATAAATGCTGCTAGAGACGGAGTCGGCTTGCATATAGGCGTGACAGGTACAGTACCGCGGGATGGCAGCACTGATAACGATATTGCAATTTGATACTCACCTGGCACCAGATGATCCCAAAGACGATAACGACAGCACCAGAAGATATTCATAACAGTCTAGTCTAATGCGGATCCTGTGTGATGACAATTGAGCCATAGGTCACCTACATTCTTGCGTATCTGTATAATTGCAGTGTAACCTATACCGCTTTGCAAACCAATTCCTCTCTTTGATGAAATCTCGAAGCTTGCAACAAATCAGAGTTGATAGGTTGCATTCAGATACTAATCAGAGAACTGGTCGTAGCAATGGAGACGTTTGATATGCGAAAATAATTATGATACTGCTGTGAGAATCATCCAATTCCCCAGTCTAATTTTGTATTCATTCATTGTCTTTCACCAACGCGTGATCCATAAATCCTAATCAATTAATCGGTGACCGGGGGTGTTTATGATATGTTGCATCCTGTTAACCATCGTGAAGATAGATATTCAGTCTGTTCAGCCGTTTATTCTTTGGTAATGGCCCATCAAAATCATTTCCCAACGGAGGGCATTGTCCGCAGAGGTTATTACACGTTGCAACACCCAGCAACTTACATGCCTTAGTAATAAGAGCAGCTGCTAATACCAGTGTTATAAATCGCAGTACATTCGGACATACTGACACTGCCCACGAGGATAATTTGCCGCTATTGATCATCCTAACATCTAACGAGGCGTGCTACGCCAGCTTACGGCGGTGACGGACGGTTATCCTATGCTGTCAATTATTCACGAGGTCATATGTTATTCGCAAAATATGTCCAGGGTTGCTAGAAGTTTAGCGTTTAGCGTTTCCTTAACATCCAGATAACGGATAGATAATGGCGAGATTAAAACCGGCCTGCAATCGCCGTTAATATTACCGGCATATTTACGTGCATGAAATTTCGTGTAAGAAAACTACTGCATTGGGCGTGGGTCATTAATTTATAAGCGGCCAGACCGACGACGCTTGTTTTCCATTACTAAGTGATTATGCGTCATTTCTGGCTTTTACAAACATTATAAGTGCACGTGTAAATAATTGAGTGTCCGCAACACGCCACAAGTACAATATAATCTAGGACAGTGTACATCGGAGAGATCGGTGTAGAGGATAGGACTATGAAGCGTACACTGGAATATTTCGCAAGAGATGTCAACATTTGAGAAATTACACCGTCATAAAATATGGTGTATAGAATGATTGGCCTGTAGACGTGCAACATGAAAGGTGGCTTATTTTTAATAATATGTGTTTACGCCGTATATCATATCATATGGCTGAGCAGTCTTGGGGACCCTAAATAACCAGAACAAAGGTACATGCTCTCAATTTTGCCTTTCGTCTATTAAGCAAAATGCCAGTGCTATCAAATTAAATCATGTGTGTTCACCAGAAGATCGGTTGCTAAATGACCGATGAGGTCATATTGGCTACAAGCAACGGTAATGCATGTGTATTCATAATAATAAACATACATTAATATACATACATACATACAATCACATATATATATACAATCACACACACACACACACACACACACACACACACACACACACACACACATATATATATATATATATATATATATATATATATATATATATATATATATATACATATATATATATATATATTTAGATGAAAATATATAGTTATAGGTATATATATATATATAAATATATATATATTTATATATATATATATATACCTATAACTATATATATATGCATGCATATAGGCACATATTTATTTACATATATGAATATACACATATTTATAGTTATTTATAAATACACACACATATATATATATATATATATATATATATATATATATATATATATATATATATACATATATATACATCTATATATATTCATATATTTGAATATCAATATATATATATACGGATTTTTTATATATGTGTATGTATTTATATGTACATATTTTATATATATATATATTTATATGTACACATGTGCATATATATATATATATTACACATATATATACATATATATATACATATATACATATATATATATATATATATATATATTATATATATATATATATATATTCATATATTTATATATATATATATATATATATATATATATATATATATATATATATATATATATACATTCATATATATGTTTATATACATACATATGTATGAATATATCACATACATATGGATATATAAACATATATATATATATATATATATATATATATATATATATATATATATGTATATATATATTTCTATATATATATATATATATATATATATATAATATATAAATATGCATATATATTTCTATATATATATATGAATATATATATATATATATATACATGTATATATGTATTTATATATGTATATGTATATCTGATAGAACAGACTAGTAAAACGTTCTAGCAAGTGTTGAGTCGATATGTGAGGATTTAAGTCTTAATATCTGTGTCGCAAGACCGCTGGAACCCGATAAAATCATAACGTGAGATTTGTTACTTATATTGGCGGTGGGACATGATAGACGCATGCGGATTACATAGCAGTGTCATCAAGTTCATGTCAGCTGTTTTGTACCATATGATACATCAAGGCCACAA
Organism: Urechis unicinctus; assembly: GCA_034190875.2. Lineage (NCBI taxonomy): Eukaryota > Metazoa > Annelida > Polychaeta > Xenopneusta > Urechidae > Urechis > Urechis unicinctus. The sequence continues at coordinate 55,232,717 of CM067342.1, forward strand.
ACCTTACCGCACTGTACGTTGATCACATTGCAAGACTTTGGGGATTCCCTCTGAAAATGATATCTAATAAGTTTAACGCTAAACACATGAAACCGAGCAAGTTCATGGATGATTATGGTACGTCTTTAATTTGTTGATTGCATCTGTTTCAGCAACATTTTGCAATCTATCGTACACGCTATTAGGATAGCAGTCTGTCCAATCGAAGCAGTTATTACAATCTGCAAAAATCGACGGCCCTGAAATATGTCCGGGCAAACCTGCAAAAATTACTGAATGGTAATGTCAGACGAGGATGAAAAGAACCTAAATCATGGGAAGCTTATTCAGCAAACCTGGATTTAGCACCTAAAGCGCCAGCTCAACAAAATCGTTACAGTTAAGGTATGCTAATTTCGCATTTCAAAGTCATTTCTCATCTTCCGATATCCTTTGATTAAACCCATTGATTGCTGGGATAGACCTCCAGAATAAGACAGAAGCTATCTCTGCTCTTGCCTTTAATAATCAATATATATATACTTTATATAATATAATATATATATATATATATATATATATTATATATATATATATATATAGATATATAATAGATATATATATATATATATATATATATATATATATATATATATATATATATATTATATATATATATCTCATATATATATATATATCTATATATATATATATATATATATATATATATATATATATATATATATATATCTATATATATATATATATGAATATATAAAATTGCATAGGGCTGTCAGACCAACGTAGCTTACTTTGCATTTTAAGCCTAAATTCAAGACGTCCATCCAACATAAAGATTGTCCATGTTGGCCTGCAGATGGATCTATGCTTGAGCGCTAAATTGTCCAAAATATGTCGATTAATAATTACTGTGAAAAATGTTTAATAACTGGGGTTGGGGGATTGTCTAACAACTGAGCAGCAATTATACCATAAATATAAAATATATCTCTTGAATTTTTATGAGGATAATTCTGGACTATGAGCTCTTGCGTTTCGTCGGCCAAGCAGCATACAAGCTGCTTTATGTCCACGTCCACGAGGGAGGCACTAACCAATAACATCGTGAAGGCGCCATGCTTGATATCCGGTGTTTAGCCGGACGTCGAAACCAAGCTATGTGCGTCATGGGTCATATTTCCTAGCCACACGTGAGAATCATGTGCAATCCGACACATTAGATAGCCATATCCCCATGGAAACATTAAGCACATCCATAAAGTCCCCTACTAAATTGAAAGCTATATTTCCTGAGACGGCATAGCCTACCCTGCTTAGTAATGGCAACGCCTGAAGATGTAAGGATATCGATCAGAAATATTATGGCGCACAGCAGGTCAATCGCCATTGGTGGCATGGAACAACGTTGGCTTAATTGTAAAGATTAATCCTGGTGCATTATAGCTATCCTGCTACGATGTGACTGCACTAACTCCTACCACTTCCATGTATCATTCGATGTGCATTATATGGAGCCCCTGGTTTTATGCCCTACGTGTCAATTCACATCAGAGCAGCTTAAACGTGCTCGTAACTTGTTTCGGATGTCACAACAATGTACCCTTGTGGTCAGATTTTGACATGGATATAAAGTCGAAATGAGCCTTCGAAAAATATATATACCCCCAGCTGTTACAGGCATTATCTTGCCTCTGCTGTGAGCTAGGTATTATGACGGATAAGCGATACAGATGCTCATACAATCCCGGTGGTAAAGGGGATTATATTAATAATGCAGCATTTTTACCTGTTCATGACTTTACCACGTCAAATAGGCTGTCCTCTTGGAGCAACTATTTAGGAATTTCGACCCCAATCATTTACGTGCAAAATGCAGTTGATTCATTGCATTTTAAGCCTAAATTCAAGACGTCCATCCAACATAAAGATTGTCCATGTTGGCCTGCAGATGGATCTATGCTTGAGCGCTAAATTGTCCAAAATATGTCGATTAATAATTACTGTGAAAAATGTTTAATAACTGGGGTTGGGGGATTGTCTAACAACTGAGCAGCAATTATACCATAAATATAAAATATATCTCTTGAATTTTTATGAGGATAATTCTGGACTATGAGCTCTTGCGTTTCGTCGGCCAAGCAGCATACGAAGCTGCGTTTATGTCCACGAGGGCACTAACCAATAACATCGTGAAGGCGCCATGCTTGATACCCGGTGTTTAGCCGGACGTCGAAACCAAGCTATGTGCGTCATGGGTCATATTTCCTAGCCACACGTGAGAATCATGTGCAATCCGACACATTAGATAGCCATATCCCCATGGAAACATTAAGCACATCCATAAAGTCCCCTACTAAATTGAAAGCTATATTTCCTGAGACGGCATAGCCTACCCTGCTTAGTAATGGCAACGCCTGAAGATGTAAGGATATCGATCAGAAATATTATGGCGCACAGCAGGTCAATCGTCTTTGGTGGCATAGAACAATGTTGGTTTAATTGTAAAGATTAATCCTGGTGCATTATAGCTATCCTGCTACGATGTGACTGCACTAACTCCTACACCTTCCATGTATCATTCGATGTGCACTATATGGAGCCCCTGGTTTTATGCCCTACGTGTCAATTCACATCAGAGCAGCTTAAACGTGCTCGTAACTTGTTTCGGATGTCACAACAATGTACCCTTCTGGTCAGATTTTGACATGGATATAAAGTCGAAATGAGCCTTCGAAAAATATATATACCCCCAGCTGTTACAGGCATTATCTTGCCTCTGCTGTGAGCTAGGTATTATGACGGATAAGCGATACAGATGCTCATACAATCCCGGTGGTAAAGGGGATTATATTAATAATGCAGCATTTTTACCTGTTCATGACTTTACCCACGTCAAATAGGCTGTCCTCTTGAAGCAACTATTTAGGAATTTCGACCCCAATCATTTACGTGCAAAATGCAGTTGATTCATTGGCTGATAGTAATCTAGAATATTCTATCTGGGTGTGCTAAGGAACTAACATAAATATATATATATATATATATATATATATATATATATAATATATATATATATATATATATTCATCCGTCAAAGAGATATTAATATATATATATATATATATATATATATATATATATATATATATATATATATATATATATATATATATATATAGATATATATATATATATATATATATATATATATATCTGTCTCTTTTGACGGCTGAATATATATTTATGTAAATATGAATATATATATATATATTATATATATATATATATATATATATATATATATATATATATATATATATATATATATATATATATATATATATATATATATATATATATATATATATATATATATATATATATATATATATATGATATCTGTCTCTTTGACGGCTGAATATTTGAATGCACGCTGCTACCAGGGGTAGACACGATTCCACCAAGGCGACACGACATCAACTCTCTAGCTTTCTGTTAGAAGCCTGTAGCTCCAGAACTAGATTACTCCCCACATAATTCTGTTCTATTAGCGGAATGCCATTCTTCGACAATGACACGCGTTAAAACGCTGCATTATTGACTTGTCGCTACACCGTACATTGCTTTAAGACCATCCAGTCATATTTTTCCGCATCCAATCATTGCTTAGGTGATTACAACTGACAGCATCATCGCCTCAACGAAAAGGTCTATTTCTTGCTCAATGTAGAAGTAATGTGGTTGTCATGTCTCCATTGTGTTCTAGAATAGACAGTGTGCAGTCGATTAGTAAGCGTTAATGCACAACCTACGGGACACCGCCGCTTGTCAGTTGATGAACAGGACCACGCTGGTACCTAATGTTGCAGCCGATGAATGATTGCAGACGGTTATGCAAGCGGAATCAACCCATCCATGAATAAATAACAATGCGTGCGTTACATCCTTCCTGAATCGCTGTTGCCTTTATAAAGGCTTTGATATTTCTTGTACTCTGCTTAAATTGATCAAGCCATTGGGATTGAAATGTACCAATAAATCAGACTTTCATACAGCTACTGATATCATGGCATCGACTAACTCAGCGAATCAAATATTTTGTAGAATCCTATCGGTACTCGCTTGGAAGATAGGTCTGTGGTCCATTTAATTGAAGCTATCAGTCACTCGGGCAGACGCGTCGATGAAATGGTTCATTTGGAAAAATATCAGGACTGTAATGATACATATCTTTCGTGTCAAAACCTTGTGCTAGACATTGGCCATCTACACTACATATTGTGCAATGTATTGACTCATCTATATGCTATGATGAAGATTAGGAGACAAAGTATCCACGGCGGTAACCTGTTGTATGGTTAGCTTGTCGTTTGGCTCTATATGTTGGATATTTTGTGGAATTTGGTCAACCATAGCTATTGCGCGTGTCTTATGACACATTATTGTTAGCCCATTTGGTGCCACACCTTGACTGAGGTCAAGGCGAACTTTTAGCGTAGCAGATTGGTCAATACGTGCGTTTGTTAAATTTCATCCGCAATTAAAATAAAGCTAGGCGCTGTTCGTGAATTGATGGGAATTGCCTCGTTCCTTACGGAATCAGTTGATTGATGATGATTTATGACATACGCTTAGGGACGCCTCGGTAGCTGGGCTATATATTAATGCCATTCTGCTCGGCGCTGAATATTAATCTAATTGCTCCATGGATGTTATTTTTATTTGCAACGCTGGTGTTTAATCTGCTTGCTACGTCCCACTTCTAGGCCGTAGTATTCATGAAGGCTCGATATTATTTTTATGACAAAGATTTGATCCGCGAACATGCTTGCATTTGCAGTCAGGTATAGTTTTGTCCTGGATCAATTGTTATTAATGGTTGTTGTCCTGTTCATGTGCAATGATGCAACATAAACAAATGCTCTTAACGTGACTTTATGTCTGGACATGCACGGAAAAGTAGCCACATTTGCCTAGGGAAATAAATATCCTTCTCCGCTGACAGCGCTTCATCCATCCTAGTCCCTGCTGCCCAACTTATTACCCTCAGCGTACGTTCTATTCGTGTGAAGACAGAGTATTAGCCGCGGCTATGACATTTAACAAAGCTGTCATTGTCCTGTGAAGTAATGTCTGACGCATGAACAAGTGTTATGCCTTCATTATGCTACGGCTAGGCCGGCTATCTTCCTGAAAAGCTTCTGTAAACGATTTCGTTATATATGTTTATTTTGTACTCAAGGTACCTTCATAAACAATAATTGTGATACATCAATTTAAACTACAGTGCAACATTCAATGGACAAAGATATTAATAATAAAGCTGTTACGATACTAAAATATTATCAAATCAATCTTTGATCGTCGAATTCATCAATCATAATGCCATTGTTTTAACACAATACAATGTATTTAAACTACAGATCAATGCCTTCTGTTCATTTGTTAGCGACTCCTTCTTAATAATTTGCGTTATAATGAACGCCACATCATTATGTACATTAATGTTGTATATATGTCTGAGATAAGCAATATTTCGCCCCAAAGATGAAAGGGCATAAGAACAAGAATGTCTGATCACACACTGAACTACTGCATATTCACTGTGATACATTTTGACAATCATTTTCAACATTATAATGCATAACGAAATGCCAATGTGTAGTTTGCCACTTAATGGCCCCAGTATCCAAGTATGCGAAGCGATTGGAAGGTTGAGTATTCTCCTAGCAGCCTTATTCCATTGAACACATATTTTCTTATAACCAACAGAATCAATTGTACATAAAAACTGCAGCAGTAGGAATTGAATAATTGACTTGGGCTGAGTAAGATAATGTCATCAGCATAACCAAGCGCACCTACATATTTGCTGCCTATATGAGAGCCTAGTCCAGACTTTTTTAGCCTCTGTATTAACTCATCAATGGACACAGTGGATAATATCGGTGATATAAGACCACCTTGTTTGACACCGTTTAATACTATTTCGATAAGCACGCATCCCATTCAACAGATATAGCCTGTCAAGTATAGCTATCCATAAGAAACCTAACTATAAGAGCAGCAATTGAAATAACTTTCCTTAGTGTACCATGTCAAAGGCTTTACTAGCATCTAATAAACAACTAAAAACATCGCTATTTATTTGCTTGTAATAGCTTATTGTTTCTTTATATACAGTCGTACCAAGGATTGTAGAATGTCCCTTTTTGAAGCCAAATTGAAGATCAGACGTACACAAAAATCACCATACTGTTTTAGTATTATCATATCTAACACTTTACAAATCGTGCTACATAATGCAATTCCCTTATTATCACCACAACTTAATGATGATCTCATATCTTTTGGTATCGAAACAATCGTTGAATTTAATAAATTATAAGCAGTAGGGCCATGTGAAATCATAGCATTGAATAGTTTACATAACAGACCAACAAGTTTGGGAGTCCCGTTAATAAAATGGTCAGAACAAAACCTCACGATTGCCATCACTTTTGTTACGCTTTAACTTTCCTATACATTCAGATAAAACAGATGATGTTACAACATGATATCTTGCACTGTCATAACTAATACCAGCCTTAATCGCTTTCATCAACTCACGCATTTCATTGTCGTTTGTGGCAACACTTTGAATTACGCTGAGTATTTACCCAGAAAAAGGTTTGCAATAGGCACTGGTCCACTTGCATTATATACCACAGCAAGTACACTCTTACAGTTTGGATTGATCGTTTTAGTTCACGCCAAAAGTCAGTATTACTACATGTGTTTTCAGCAAGTTTTGTTTTCTTTCTATCGAACTCACTTTTTGTTTGGCCGCGCGTACGTCATAATGATGTTTATGACGTGACTGCTTCATTATGTCATATACAGTGCCTTTTGTTAGGTTTGCCACACTCGAGCCATATCCAATGCCAGAGTGATCGTTATTTCTCTGGTTTTACAATCTCTAATCATCCCGCAATTTTCCGTGCAAAAGCTTTTTGATGGAATAGTTTCTTTGCCAGCATAAGTACAACAGCCAACAATTGATTTTCAAAATGCATCAATAGCTGCTTTGTGACTGCTACGCGGCATCACTTATCACTGCATTGAAACGCGTCATGCGATACACTCACATCATCAAGCAAAATATCCAATTCACTCTTGTTACGTTTAACCTCTGATGCTTGATTCAACGAGAGCCGATCATCTCGCAAGAATCCATGACTATCTGTAGACATAACGTTGTCAATATTTACATCTATTGTGATGACGGGTTTGTTGGTTCACAATTATTTAACACTGAGATATTTTCTTTTTATAACCAAGTTTCTTGGAAACATATTATATCACACCTGTAGCGGTTAAAAAAAATCGCTAACATAGGGAGCATTCCTCTTTATCCCTTCCTCATTTAAAGAGCATATATCAAGACCATATCTGTTTGGTCTAATATCCATGAGTGCAGCTAAGAGAAATTACCTATTACGTGCGTTTTGTCCATTACCACCTACCTCTAATACCTTCAGGCCAGAATTCCGGCTTTTTATCTCCAGTATCAATAACTATCCGGTATGAAAGTGTCCAAGATTCTGGTTTTGATGCGCATTCAATTTCGAGCACCTTGACGCCCTGTTCTTCCGGAAATGACGAGTCGATTTCTCGATGCGCACGAATGATGAATAGTTTATATCTTCTAGGTCCTGCACGCAGTTTTGCATCGGTGCGGCTACCAAAAATGGATCTAGGCCTCTCCTGGATTGTCTCCTTATCTCGCGCTATCTGCCGATCCTTCTTTTTCAGTTTGCGATGTTGGTGCGGTTAAAAGGTGGAACTCCTCTTTGTCTTGAGAGGTGGTTGACGAGGGCGTAGGTGTTTCTGGCGCACCATAATTTAAAAGGGGAGAAGAAAGAGGTGATTGTTCCAAGGCAATATGCGTCACATGAGGTGTCGGATTCTGTGTTGCAACAGACGAGATTTCTGAGGGCCAATCTGGTTAGCATCATGTGTATTAGAAGCCCAACCTTGAATACTAAGCCACATTCGGCTTATTGGACTCTTGGTTGATCTGTGTTCTATTTTATTTAAGTAAGCGGATTATCAGAAGTCTGGACTATATGTTTTGGAAGCGAGAACAATTGTTTGATGAACCAGGTATTTGTTATGCAAAGTTTCACATTGCCTCTGAATGATCCGCAAGCATTGTCACGGTATAAATCAATGACCGAGGTGTCTATGATTAGGCAGGACATTGAGCCGGATCTAATTCTGCCAACCACTGCTGGAGCTGATACAAATATGGTAGGACGGCTATCAGATGAATTTGTCACTATGAAAATATTTATCTCCTCGTTAAAAGAGTAACTACTCGTAGAACCAACAGCCAAATGCGTTAGCTATGAGCAGTACTTTCCCGCCTCGAGATATTTGCTCTTGAGATGTATTGAAACACGATCCCTGGCGAGGCGCATAGAAAACCAAATTGTACCGGAACAACGATATTGGTCGCTTGGTTAGCCCGAGTGCCCCTAGCGTAGGGTGTCGTAGATTGCCTGCGGATGCAATCAATAATCTGTGTAAGAGGATACCTAGATCGAGGATAAGACATAGACCATTTCCCTCTTTTACTTCAATACATTTGCAATTAGATTTTCTCTGTTTTAATGGCTTACTGTTCGTAACATATGTATGTAAACACAACATAGATAGCACATACTAAACAACGGCAAGGTGAAAACATGCTTAGCAATTGAATCAAACGAAATATTGTCATCTTCCCAAACAATGATAGCATACGACGAGTTGTTGGGTACGTACGTTTAGCGTGAGTGACCGTTTGTGTAGGTTTTATTTCTTCACCTATCTCTTAATACAAAGTCGGTGATGCAGTAAAGGTAACTTCTGAGATCGGATGCCGATGCTTGCTTAAGTAAGATGCAGCCAGGTTAAAGTGCTTATTATTCGGTGCTGATGTTTTGGAATGTTTTTCTTATTTGATCCACAGTATGATTGATGTCAGCATTTTGGATGAAATTAATTAAATATCGCTATCCGCAACAATTCAATATTAGTGTGCCTCACTATTAGGATGGTCATGATAAACAGTGGGGGGCATTTCTTCGAATCCCTCATAGAAAAATACAGGGTTTGTGGCATAAGATGAAAATAAAACTGACTGGATTAGATATAAATGTCCTAATAGCAAGGTGTTTTGAAAGTGACTTTTGTCTCACAGCCGCTTCTTCCCTTTCTTAGAAACTTTTGCACCGAATGGAGCATTAAAATGCTTCTCACGTAAAATATATAATTTAATAATTGACAATTCGTCCTCTTTTGAAAACATTCGTGCGCTTAGCCAACCTACAAGACAACCCTGACACTGGCGTCAATGTTCCAGTTTGGTAAATCACAGTTAAAGGCTAATATCGAAGTGGGATTTCATGTTATGACAGGTGCTTATTTGCTTAATATGCGACTTAAAATAGCCGCTATTTCGAAGTGACTAAATAACGGGAAAGCAGCTTCAAATAAAACCCAAAATCTTCGCCTTCATGTTTTTACACCCTCATACCATACACAGTCGGATTATTCGGTCAGCTACTTCCACTTATATTCATGCTGATACAACCTCATAACACCTCATGCAATTAATTTGTGTATCCATGACAATGTTGTCTCTGCAAAGGTAAACCCTCCTATCTTATATGGCGACGATGCGTTTGAATACTATATGAGTCAAAACGCCTCCAGTATTTCCTAGATATATTCCGAATTAGGCAATAGCCACAATGTGGGTACTAACTATTGGCACATTACGCAATATCATTACATTATGCATGGATCACGCAGTTGACTCTTGTATGTACACTGTTTCGATCTTTTCCATTCCATAAATTAATAAGCAGTTAAATTTAAAGAATGTGATTTACCTTAAAATATGTCGCTGGTCTACCTCTTGGATTTTCCGCTTGTGATACGTTGTATCGCATGATAAAACAGATGGCACCAACGAAGTACCTCATATCTCTGCTCTTGCCTAAGCAGGCACTCAGTGACAGGCCAACGCTAGATTGGTCATTTTAACATTCGCTTTATTGAAGGGAGCACAATGGAGAGTCTGTCTTGTGCTGAACACAAGTGCGTGAGTGTTATCCTTGTAAGGGAAACATATCCCTCACGCGCCTGCTTTGACAACCACATACTATGGATGAATGATTTAAATAAGCAATCTATTGCCTTCGCTGAAAGCTCTTGGGGTTGTCCTCATGTTTTAACATTCAGGCGCTGCCCATCTGCTCTCAGGAACCCCAAGAACATACACCCACGGTCCATTGTGAAAGATTATACAGTAACAACACTCCATTAAAATATCCGTATTTATTGAGAGCAGCGATGTTCATGTCTTGCTCAGTTGGACAGTAATCGCGGTTAATCCCACCTCAAAACAACAGCTCAACAGAGAATGCTGAGTGCGATGAAAAATGTTGATTACTATGTCAAACCATCGGTCTGACGCTGAGATGAAGTCCTTTTGGCAATACAAATACAAGTACAGCAACAAGGCTACGGTATGTACCAACAGACGTCATAATGTCGATAAAACATCAATTGTATTTCGGTGCCGAATAGTTTGGGCATTCATCATTCCAAGTAGCCTCTGCAACGTGGATGCATTAAAGACAGGAAATGAATCAGACACTATCAATTGCTACGCAGATCTCGTAGCGTCAAGTCACACTGAACGACAGAATGTACACCGGATGGCAGATACTGTGGCGCCCCGTTGTGCTATAACTAATATTCTGGCATTGGAAACTGCCGAGTATATCATCGCTCCAAATAGCTGCTCAGCCTTAATGAACATAATGGCACTGACAATAACCATATCATACTAGCTTCTTTGGTAGCGCTGACAAGAGTAATATTCTAGTATTTAACTACAATTTAAGATCCTTCATGTATTTAACAGGGATACATTATGTAGAAAGGTTTTCAAACAAAACTTTGGCTTCTCTCTATGCAAATGAGTGTTTGCACATTCGTCGGTGTTATGCTGTATTACACTATTCCACAATGCGCACTGCAGAACGTTGAAAGACTTTACTATTCTCGTACTAATTATCCTCAAATAATTGTAGAAAGCGGAGCTACAGAAGACCATGTACCGGTGTGGTTGTCTTCATCCCCTGCTTACCTAGTTGGCTGTCGTAAAAATAATTTGAGGAATTTTAGTTAACTGTCAGTTACAAATATATAGATCGTAAGAAAACTCAGCTATCCAAGGTAGACACATTGCTACCATCGTTTGGTAGCAATGCTATTGACGATTTGCGTGACAGATTATGTTTTGCTGTATTGTTCGTGTAAACGACGCGACTGCAGTCCCAATACGTTTGACCCATACCAGTGTTGACCCTATTGAAACATGGTTTGATGTTAATTACTCTGTGATGGGCTAGATGCAGAATTAGATATTTGCATGAGCTGGTAACTTACAATTAGTATGTTAGAGCTGATGCTTCTTCCATAAAATCTAACATGTACGAGAAGAGTGTCAGATTTAATTATCATTTAAACCAGGGCTACGAAACCGGGAAGTTTAAGTATGCAGAATATCTGTTTATCCAAGTGCCGACCAAATGTAACTGAAAACATAAATGCATGTGATTGGTGGTTTTCTCTTAATTTTCCTTAAGGCACAATTGGATTATTGAAATAAGCTGGAATAATCAGGTGTTAGCAGTTGTGTGTAACATATTATATCTGCAAATGTAAAACAAAGCATAGCACTTGTGCGGTTGAGGGAAATGCAGGTTGCCATGCCGCTTTTTAAGGCTTTTATTTTATACCATCTCTCATTGGTTCCTGTGTTTACTTCAAACGTTTCTATCAGAATAATATAGATCAATCGTCGTTGAAGAGCTGCATACATTTATGCTATTAGTTATTTGGCAGGTAAGGCTGTCGAAACTGGGTTAATAGCAAAACAGGTTAATTTCTTGACGTACAACAGAACTTGAATTATAAATGATGCAATTGCAGCAGTCAATTACTTCCACGCTTATCCAATATCTGCCACATTTTACTGTGAGCTTACCGTACCAGCGAAGGGTTATTATATTAATTACGTCAATATGGTATTTAGAATCACATGCATAAGATATATGTCCCCCTGCTATATACGCTGTCAACCACCAATCCAACAACCTGATTGATGTTAGGACGTGTCACGTGATGTGATGCTTTGAGTGAGGTTTAGTTGAATGAACTATGGATTAATCGTAATAGGTTTCTAACGGCTTTAAAGCATAATCACATCACGATAGGAATCGTCAGTTCAAATCTAATCGTATCAGCAATTATTCTCTTGACACAGATAATCCAAGTAACATCTTGACATCATTTGAAATGGAAGAATGCCGCACATGAGCACAAACACCAACACAAGCGCTTATGTCCTTTAAAAGTGGCAGTTTTGGACGATGTGGTAAGATATGCCACTGTCGTTGTAACGCTGTTAATGTATGATGCTCTGGGAAATTCTAGCGAATGGATGGTCTTTGTTTAATGTTATGAGGATCATACACAACACCATATGTTGAGTCCAATATGTCCGGTAAAAAAAACATTCCATAAAAGGTGGCTATCAAAGGTCGCTGTAAGGATATTGAATACGAGTATTGTTGAACACCGCTATGTGGATATCACAAAAAAAACAGTACTTATGCGCGTTTGGCCCGTATGTAAAGCAACAGCCTCATCATTTCTCCACTGTACGCATCAAAAAGTGCCTCATAGGTCGCCTCTTCAAAATACACCAAATAAGACTACCGTAAAAGATCATAGGCAAATGATCCAGCAGCAACTGCATCGCCATTTCCGTATACAAAAGTTCATTTAAGATACATAAACTCAGTGTTAGTGTTATGCACCACTTATATCTTCATTTTACAAGCACCTGAGTGTCAGCGCTTTACCTATGCATTATTAAACATTATCAATTTATAAGTGGCGGAAATAACCTGGGGTGGCAAACGGGCATAAACACGACCCTTCCTACATACGTATTCAGGGATACTTGCTAAGTAAGCCTGCAAAGCAAAGAAGTGAACATATCACTCAGGATTGAGCGTAGCTGGCCTAGAGGGTGCGTTTGTGGTTATCAAGAATTCATGTCCAGCATTTACAACTCGTAATAAGCCAAATGGACAGTTCATTGGTCATTCTTAACGACGTGGACGGAATTAGCTTAGCATATTTCCGGGGGCGGTGGCGGTAGATACTTCAAGAGAGTGAAGAGCGTACACAATTGTATCTAATAATTGTGCATATTTGCCACGATGCTAACATTCTAATAGCAAAATGTGGTGTTTTATGGCATAGGGGAAAATTGTTGGGTGCAATAAGTAGAATCAAATATGGTCGAGTTTAGGAAACCTTCCATAGCTGCAAGAATACTTTCAAATACAATTCAAACGTTTACTGGGTATTAGGTTTATCGATTCCGATTCTCAGGCTTCTTTTGATTCAATATAGGATGCTCAGCTTTAGCCGATTTGGTCGGTGACCATCACAAACCGCCCACTGTGACCATACCTAACACATATTTCGTATAATATGATGTATTTCTATGCTTATATATCTTCATTATATTGGTAGTTAGAAATAGAAGTAATGGATGTTAATGTTGAAATTCGTGATTTGTTGAGATACGTTCATGTTGCTGATACTTAATGTGGCCCCATGAAAAATATATTGTCATTAATGTGAGGCAGGTTACGACCAGACACATTTCGTCTGGCGCAATCACCTCAGAGGCTGTTGTTTGCACAAAAGTAAAGTCGTTACCCTCGAATAATATCGACTCAAGTTGGTTCCTGCTACATCTAACCGTCCGGTTTTCATGTCGCAGATTAAAAGTATCTTCAACAGAATAAGCCATTTCCATAAATCTGTTAACAAAACAGTGCTTTGTTCATTCGCTCTACAACATTGAGTTGATCCTTATAGCAGGGAACTGTTATAGATAATCTAATTTCCGTGTAACCTATTTATCGCTCATAGGAACAGTCATTTGGCGTGAAAATGTCAGCATTCAAGAGGAGCGCTTGGTGATGTGGCATTCGGGAGGAGCGCTTGGTGATGAGCGTATGGTGATGTGACATTCGGTAGGAGCGTTTGATGATGTGGCTTTCGGGGAAAGCGCTTGGTGAAGAGCGCTTGGTGATGTAGCATTCGGAAGGAGCGCGTTGTGACCGAGAGGAGCAGTCATTTGATGTGGCATTCGAAGGAGCGCTTGGTGATGTCGGGAGGAGCGCTTGGTGATGTGGCATTCGAGAGGATTGGAGAGGAGCGCTTGGTGATGTGGCATTCGGGAGGAGCGCTTGGTGATGTGGTATTCGGGAGGAGCGCTTGGTGATGTGGCATTCGAGAGGAGCGCTTGGTGATGTGGTATTCGGGAGGAGCGCTTGGTGATGTGGCATTCGGGAGGAGCGCTTGGTGATGTGGCATTCGGGGGGAGCGCTTGGTGATGTAGCATTCGGGAGGAGCACTTGGTGATGAGGCATTCGGGGGGACAGTGATGTGGTATTCGGGAGGAGCGCTTAGTGATATGGCATTCGGGAGGAACGCTTGGTTATGTCGATTGCTTCACAAATAGAACTTGTTTACATACAAAATGGCACGAATCGATATTTAATATACAAGCCAGTCACGTCGCGAAATGTGACGCGTCAAATCCATCAACTCTAATTAATTTGGGGATAATTATTGTGGTCGTTACATTGAAGCGAACTGTGTCACGTCAAACCGTGATAGTGTCGTGGATTATTTCGGTAAGCATATAGGCTGTTAAGCTGCAAATCTTTAACGATTCAAACAATCCTTCATATTCCGCACGGTTTTTATCCTTTTATCACAAACTTTTCCATCGCCTTCCCCATAGCTGCCTTAGGCAAAGTTGCGTGCAAATGTCGGTTAAATAGCCTACAGATATAATTCACGCTTTGGAGTTATTTTTAGCAAATGCAATGACCAAATAGTGACTTGTTAGCAGTCTTTAAGCGATGATGACGATTTGGGACGTAAATTCTGTTTGGCTACTGTGTCAGTTCTGCACTGTAGATGCACTGCGAACGATGTATGATTACGTACAGGACTACCGATTCATGCCACGTGCACCACACTCTAGTAGCCACCCTCAGCCTAAATTGCCATATATATATTTATATAAATATATATATATATAGATATATATATATATATATATATATATATATATATATAGATATAATATACAGAAATATGTATATCCAAATACATAAATATATATATATTATATATATCAGATATAGAGATATACATGTAGATATATATAGAGATATATATATATAGATATATAAATATATATATATAGATATAAAATTATATATATTTATATATATATGTATATATATATAAAAATATATATATAGAAAAAAGATATATAAATATATATATATGTATACAAACCTAAATATATATATATATATATATATTATACATATATATATATACATATATATATATGTATTTAGTTATATATATATAAACAAATGTATATATATATATATATATATATATATATATATATATATATATATATATATATATATATCGACAATTATATGGAATTACTACATAAAGGGGTCTCTTCGATGAACAGCGCTTTGTTTGCGATCCCCATTGTATTCATTTGTTCCGCTAGTTTATCCTTACAAGATTACTTGCAACACTGGTTCTATAACCAACCTTTATCCATGGTCGTGACACCGCAGACTTAATAATTGAAACTGTTGGTGCATCTGTATTTCGTTTGTGTTACGATCATGATACCTTTATCACATATTCATATTCTATTACCAATTGCGCACCGATATCAGAGCAAAACTATGTAAGCGTTGATATCACAGCATGCTACATGCGAAATAGAAAGTTATCTGATTTGAGTGAAACTGTAGTGATACGGACCATCATGATTTTCAGGATTCGTGCTTTTCGCCTTCTCCGATTTTTATATGATATCATTAAGGCTTCGACACCTATCCAAAATATAGTTGACAGCGAGACAGTGTTCATGGTACATAGTAATATCTCATACCAGAAGACCCCTTCCAGTCGAAACGTGGCTTAATGATAACATACAGATCCGCGTTACTATGATTGTATCACATCGTTCAATGATGGTTCAGTCTTCAACCAGGTCATTATTGATTGGGGATTAATTCAAAGTATATCTTGAAGGTAGAATAAGAGGCTAATACAACTCACATACAATATGTTGTTCAACTGCTATCTATGATATGCAATCGATCATTTATATAAACAAGATACAATGTGCTCAGTACAAGCGAAGCCTGTTTATTATTGGTCTTAAATGTAATGCAACAACGGGGTATAGAATATAGATATTCAAGTGCTATTTGCAGAACACTAATGCACACCACGGCCTTGATACTGCATCTTAAAGCAATCAACATCATTACCCGGATGAAAATGTTCGCCTGCACAATATATGGATGCGCAAGAAAAATAACACCTTAAACTAGACATTATATTTTGCCTCTGAAGGGTTCATTCTCTGTAAATTGTCCTGACCTTAGTTCTTTGCCAGAATTATGTGAAGTTCTATAATCGTGATGGATGGCCTGTCAGTAAACCCATTACAGCGAACCGTTCTGAATGACAGATTGGTCGATTGCAAACGCTGAAATAAGCTGCAAGCATAATCCATCGTCAGTCAAAGCTCGTTGAAATCTGAATCTGCACTGTGAATGAAATTTTGCATATCCGTTTTATGCATTTCATTGGACCGTGGTATTAAGCAATAAACATAGCATATTCTATTTCAAATTGTATTCAATAGGATCAAATAAACTAAATATTTATAATATACCACTCGTCCATCGCTAACATGATTTTGAGGTACGAATGTCTGTCCATGATCACCAAATTAGTATGGATCCAATGAACTAGGAAAATTGGAATTATATGATCAACGGCCTATGGAAATCCTTCCTGTTCCGCATCAACATTGCATTATATGTACAACGCCACACGCACGACGACACAATGTGACGATACGGCGAATGGAGCTGTTTTTATTTACTAGGATAATCATATGCGGGCGAGTGTTTAATATGCTTCTTTTAGTGATTTGTGTTCCCCCTGAATCTGATATGTCATGTTTTACGATAAAAATGCATTACATTGCCGAGATGCATTGGTTTGCACGTGGAAAAGGCACATGCGTTACCGCTTCAGGACAAAAGGTTTATGATGTCTTATGGTGCACAGCTAATGTATTTCATTGGGTGATGAGCAAAAGCAAGTGTAGTGCACTGCAATATATCAACAGCTGACGTAATTTCACAAAAATCAGCTTTTGAAGTTATGACCAAATTTGCAAGCATCGAAGCTTGTTTAATGGCGCTGCAACATGAGTACAAATCAAATATTTTCGATTCCTCACATCATGCGAAGTCAGAAAAATAGATCCGTGTGGTGTCTTACGAAACAGCGTACTATTTTTGAGTGCTTAAACCGTTCGACGATGATATGAATATTAGCCTCTCACAGCAATATCGTGCAACGACCTGAAATGGAAACTAATTATGCTGTAAAGTATCTGGCTATCAGAGGTGTAACGGACACTGACAGCTACACGATTAGCGCTACATTGCAAAAAAATATGCGCAATATCGTGTGGTAGATTCGATTTCGGCACATGCATCAGGATATTCTGCAGTAAAAATAAATTAGTATATATATATTAACATATATAAAACTTTATATATATATATAAATATAAACATATATATATATATATATATGTATATATATAGATATATATATAAATATATATATATGTATATATATATGCATATATATATATACATACATAAATATATATATAACGATATATATATATTAGTTATATATATATATATTTATATATATATATATATAGATATATATATATATTTATATATATATATTATATATATATATATATATATATATATATATATATATATATATATATATATATATATATATATATATATATATATATATATATATATATATATATATATATATATAATTGAGTTAAGCGTCACCATTACACAAAATTATATGGTTCATTGTAGCGTTAGCAATGTGACTTGAGCGGCTTGTATAAGGAATTGTAGCGTTAGCAATGTGATTGTGATGATCGACAATACTGCGATGCAATATATGGACCATTGCCTGTCAAATGGACCATTGTCTATCATCGTGAATGTGGGAATATGTAATTTGACAATTGGATTGAATTTATCACATTCTTCAGCCACATGCATATTATAACGCTAACACAAGACAAGGCACATGTGAGTCATAATCTACTGAAACATGACGAGAAACAGTATTGTTTCGAACAGAAACGTTGATGCTTCAATGCTTGTTGTTAATGACGTAACACCTACTAACCATCGGAACACCATGATCAAGCAGGTGGACAAGTCGTGTTGATTCTACGTATAAATGATGAGGGGGGATGGGATAAGATCATTTCAGCCACCATAGAGTACGGCGATTGATAAAAAAATCTTAATGCACACAGTGTCATCGATTCGACGTGTCCTTCATATACGTTCCTAGTCGCCTCGTTGATAGACTCACAAACCTTGTTGTCTCACATCTGATACAGACCCTGGCATTGCGAATTGTTACCGGGCTGATTGGGTACAACCACTGGCTGTTTTAAAAAAGAGGCCGACAATGAATTGCAAGCTTCATGACACCTTGAGCTTTCTAGAGCCATCCATGCGCGACAATATTGCCGAGCTTATTAATCACTGTTTGCAACGACCAGTAACCCAATTGGCTTTGTGATTGAATGAGCCGTCAATGACGGTTATGGCACTTTTTTCCGACAGGAATAAAACTGTTGGTTAAAACATCAATTCCATTTTCCGCTTGAATCTCGATCAATACTAAAGTTTAAAGTATAATTATACCATGACAAAATAATGTAAATTGTGATCATCATTGCCTGTCTGCATTTATGTTGTCGATAAGTGTGCAGTGTAGATGACAGGTTGCGGTTCATATACCACCAAAGTTAAAAAGCTAATGGTGCAAATTGTGCAAATTGTTAAAGATCCATATAGCATTCGCAAAATATTATCCTGCAACTATCCGCATAAGATCACAATCATCAGCGCGATACCCCGCCTCCCAAGATCCGATATATCATAATCTGTTGTCACTTCTCCTTCTTACATACCTCTCATAGTATACCATTATTGTAAACTGCCACATACCTTAGATATGCCACGCTGTTGGCAACGTCATTTCTGATTTCAAAGGGCATGAAATGAGATACATAATGCAAAGCCGCTGCTTTTGCATTTGAAGATTGGTCGAAGGTTTATTGTCCCATGGTTGACGCAGTTTGTGAAATGAATAACTCTAGAGCACTCACGTCAGCCCTGCATTGTTTACTGGTTTACAATCACTGTGGCACAAGTGTGCATTGCCAGTCTGCTACATATTTGGAATTATTCTTAATTGCGCAAAGCTCCACGTAGACAACCTCACTACCAGGAACGCATTATTCCCACTGAACGATGTTTTAATGAACATGGCTAGCAACACATGCGGAAGAAAATGTAATCACCAACACCAATATGATAAATGTGATGTTAACGTCGATAGCCAGTTAACGCCGTGTAATACACATCGTATCTTCTCAATTACGTTCTATATTGGATGGCACTGATTACCGTTGCTAGGATGTAACATTGACTATCCCCCCACTTCCTAGAGGTTATACTATCAGATGCTCTGCAGGTGGTTAAGATGACACTGCCTAATGGTCAGGTGATGTTTTGCCCTGTGTTGCATTGATTAATTCGGCTGTCAAGGCTGTACTGGCCGTCATACCATGGTTTGAATTGTCAATAAGCCCTCGCCAATCGAAAAGGATAAATAGGAGCGTTATTATCTATGGAACTATCTATGGGCAGTAGAAGTGACCAATTAATTTGTAAAAATAACCTTCAATCGCATGCCCATATACCCACCTTTTCCTCAACAAGCACTCCACAGTACAAAAGTGTAAATTACGCTATACAAATTGACTTCATATTGCCTAGACATATCATATAGGCAAACACTGGCAACGCTTGGTATCTACTTGTAGATAAACCATCCGCTACTAAATTCATAGCGTTGTTGAGAGAAGTAGAACTATAATGGGAAGCTTGACATTAGCTGCCCTGTCACTGTAGATGTGCAACAATATATTTCGATAAATCCCATCAAATCGTACATCATAAACTATTGCATTATGGGGAAGGACCTAATGCTATTGAGTAGAAGTCGAAATGTCAAAAGCGTTTACCATTCAATATCTGATGACATGCAAAGTGTTGTGGCTATCGATCTGTCACCAACCTTACTGATGTGCATCTCTCTTGGCTGCGACTGGGGCTGATGTAGCTGGTCGTTCAGTGTGCCAATGTTGTGGCAAAGCTTAACGATCTGTAGACCAACCTTACTGATGGTTAATCTCTCTTGTGACTGTTCGATTCCTGGGGCATGATAAAGCTAATGTGACTGTGATATTCAGTGTGTCGTTGATGCATTATCAAAGCTACTGTGCGTATGTAGAGAACTGATCATTAGCGTGGTTAATCTACTGTGACTGTTCGATTCCTCTCAGCACATTGAATGTGACTATTTGATTTAAAGCAGTATGTTATTAGCATGATATTAATGTGACGTTTGTGATTACTGTACTCTTGTCGTTGCGCGTACAATTATTTGCCTTTGAACTGGCCGTTGTTTTCATCAATCGACTGAAGCCCTGTTAGAGCACCACATTTCAGGGCCGTTTATCTACTGTTCTCTTGAAGCGCGTATTTATTGCCTTTGAGACGACCTACAAGCAATGATGTGTCTGAATGAACGAGGTCGTTGAGCGCTCAGGCATGATTGCTTAAATAACCGCAACGGACTCTGTATGTTACCCAAGGGGATACAGTAAAAAGCTAGGGAAAGAAACATTTAATTAAGGGAGCTGATACTCAAGTAGATAAGAGCTGTCAGAATTATCAGACACTTGGGAAAAAATTATATCCCGTGCAAGTGAATACCGCTTGTAGCTTCTATAAACAAACCAATTGGATAGTTACATCCCGCCCCCGAGATAGAGCCACAGAGACCACTTAACATCGACCTAGACATCCTGACACAGAACCTTAATCACTCGCTTTTTCATTACCACCCGCTTTTTAATGATTACGAGAGACATATAAAAATAAAGGACTTTCAATACCGGTAGCTTGGTCAGCACAAGTGGCAGCAGCTTATGATACGGAAGATTACCTGGGGATTCGACAAACTATAGATGCCAAGGGAGACGAGGTGCGGTAAGACCAGCATCGATGGAATATGGTACAACGATGTGTGAGGAATCCTGTGGAATGAGACGCGACAGTTGAGCAACAGAACCTTAATCACTCGCTAGCTGTTCATTACAACTCGCTTTTTAATTCCATTACTATGCAAATAAATGCAATATAAATAATAAATACTTTCAAATCCATGCCAGATGAATGCATGATAGGGTAAACTGCTCCACTATACCAAATTGGCCTATTTCTTTTTTTGAGTGTAAGTCTAGACATCAGACAATCATACATACATACATATATACATACATATATAGACATACATACATACATACATACATACATACATACATACATACATAGAGAGACATACATACAGACAGATATACATACATACATACATACATAGATACATACAGACATAGAGACAGACAGACAGAGAGACAGACATACATACATACATACATACATACATACATACATACAGAGAGATATACATAGGACATACAGACATACATACAGACAGAGACAGACATACATACATAGAGATACATACATACATACATACATACAGACATACATACATACATACATACATACATACATACATACATACATACATACATACATACATACATACAGACATACATACATACATACATACATACATACATACATACATACATACATACATACATACATACATACATACATACATACATACATACATACATACATACATACATACATACATACATACATACATACATACATACATACATACATACATACATACATACATACATACATACATACATACATACATTCATACATACATACATACATACAAAGTATACGGAAACCTTATGGAGCAAATAGCAGGTACATGATGCGATGACAAGCTTTGATTACTACTGAAAGATAGTCCGTTTTAGGTGAGAGACTTAACCTGAAAAAAGGATAATCGTTTCCTTTTTATCCTTTTCTTTTATCTCAATTTTCATTTGTCCTACAATGCGGCTACTTATTCAAGTCAATCTAATCTATTAACCTTTCTTTGCAACATATAACACATGGGTGTTGGTCTGCCGTTAAACCCTATACTGACCTTGCCTTACCCTATTTCTGCCCCAGCCGTAGAACATTTATTTGGCACTTAATATGGACATTCAATGTCCGAACGAAACAAGGTAATTTCTCGTTTCCCTTGATCAACAGGAACACAATCTGAGCATTAAATAAAGATGCTCTCTCGACATATGAGTCTTGCCCGTGTCAAGGGCACCCATCCATCATGCATCTGCTTTGTCAAATGCAACATAGACATGAATCATTTGCATACACAATCAACGGTCGTCTCAGAAAGTAATGGTATCATCCTCCGGTTTCAGCATGCAGGAGTTAAGTTATGGCTTTCGGGAATCGAGCAAGGACGTTATTCTAATAGAGTGTCCTTGGCCCGTTGTTGGATGTCAATGAGCAATAACACTTCCGTTATCACAACAATAGCAATTGTTAAAGGGCAAGTATAGGCTAAAATATAAATTTCCGGGATTATATTCAAGGCGATTATCTCATTGTTAACGTGTCGTTCTAGTTTTGATCGGACGCGAAGTGAACAAGAAATAAGCGAAAACAAACAACCCATTCCGGAACTTCCCGACCACACGCCTTCATATGTCATTCAGAGCCACAGGGAGTGCCTAGAGCTGATATGATCGAGGCCATCTGGACGTTACTGCTAAACCACATTGGTAACCTCCATGTTCAAGTCAGTCCAATGGAACTTCAGCATGACCATCCACCACTTGATGGAGCCGCGAACAGTGGTTTGAGCTGGTAAACAACGGCATTTTACAAACACACAAAATAAAGTTAAGGAAACTTATGAATGAAGTCTAAAAATGATATATATGAATAATGAAAGATGGAGGTATTTCGTGGGTACGTATATCATATAATCGTTTTTGTACAGACAGCAAAGCCAGTGTTTTACTAGAAGCTGTCATCCTCTCCAAGGCCTTTATCAAATACATCATCAAGAGGTCTCCACTTTATCAAACATCAATCCTGGAGGCATTCCATAGCTTAATAAATAAATTTGCAATAAACAACACTGGTTGCGTATGGCTCTCTCAGCAGGCTAGGTGTGTTGGCTTGATATGTAATTATGTTCACCAAATTGTTTGTGCACCCAGGCCTGCCTTAATATATATTACATAGCACCGTTTCGTTCTGGTATTTAAGCATTTATGCATTAAAAGAAAGATATGAAACATTTTAACCGCCAACGCTATCAATCAAATTGTGAATACTCTACCGGCTATATTTTCAAGGTATTGTCTGGCTGTTTTACACTTCAACCACAACAATGGTAGACTACAGGCTGTGGAAGATCCCGGATTTTTATAAGCCTAGATCATATCATTTTACCTGTCTGTCAACAGGTGCATGATAACAGGAAAGGTCATATCGTACCGGTGATGGATGATGGCTAACAGACATTGGAGTTTAAGATCCAATCGCCTAAAAAGCACACAGCGATATTTAAAAAACTGCCACATTAGAGAAAATAGACAACAATGCACACCGCCCCCAGGCCACAGCGATCGGCCCATCATTTTTAACATCATTGATAAGGTAACCGTCACGTTATGACCTCTGCAAGTGACGTTAAAAAAAACAATATTAACCATTCTTGTTTTTCAAAACATCCAGCATGTGCATGGCTTTAAGTCTTTATTTGAAGGTTTAATGGGTCTAAGGTAAGCTAAGCTGTGTTTAAGTGAAACTAAATAACTGCTACATGCTTCCTCTTTGTATTTTGCTGAGAACTAATCTTGTAAATATATTTGTTGGTCTGGTGTATATATTTTGAATTTTTTAATATCATAGACAAGTAAATAAGAACCAGACATTATTGGTAGCCTCGATCAGAAATGAATATGCACTACTTGTAAAATTTTGTTGATACACCAACTTGTATAAAGTACCAGAGAAGTTCAGACATGATAATTCCTGTTCAATGTCTTAGGAAGGATAAAACATCATACCAAAAAGTTAAATGACTATCAAAATCCTATTGTATGAGTATAAAAACAACTTTTGCACGAAGTACAGAATACATGATTAAGAAAAAGCATTTGTTGTTCACGTATATCATGATTTAGTAATTGATGCTTCCTATTTTTTCATGCATATAAAATAAAAAATTAGGTGGCCAACACTCAACTGGATTTTATTACTGATTTTTAATCAATACGTTTTAATATTTGTGGGCAACAGATTAATATAAACATCAGAAAAATACACACATTACGGTTTTTTCCCTTTCTTATTTTTATGCCGCCATTTTGAACTTAATATAAACTTAACTGTCCTCAGAAAAGACTTTTCTAATTGTTTATACAGCACAGGCTGGCAGTAGATCTCTGTGATGTCAACCAATATAACCCCAGCAACACTGTATTAGCTGCCAATGTGCCATGAATTGGAATAACCTGCAATATAAAGATATCTTTACAACTTTTCCTTTAGTACACGAATATTTTTCTTCGGGTATCATCTAAACCAGACCATTGTTTAATATACTCACTCATGTTTAGAAGCATGTTTCTTGTTGTACCTCTGACAATAAGCATTGTAGGCTACATCTAGTGTCCAGGGACGAATCTTGGATGTGCTGTTATACAGACCATACTCCTGGCTTGCACTTTATCAAGAACTTGAGGAATTTCTTGACCGCATTTGCTTTGTGCTACTGATAGCATTGGCCCACGTGAGCTACCTGTATGATTGTATGCCCCCACTGGCTCTTAGTTTCTCATCGTGGCGAGAAAAAACACTGTTGTGATATAGCTCATCGCATCCTGGGTTGTCAGTATATAAAGAAGAGGAGGATATATAATAAATCAAATTATGATAGCATTTATTCATTGTACCAGGTACCCAATAAATACAAGATAAAGTATATTGATTGATACCTACTCATCCTATCCACGGACTAGGGAAATTCAATTTACTGTTTTCATATTCAAGAACATTGTATCATTGAATCAAACAGATGCACAAGAAAAAAAAGGCGAATCGTGAATCAATCACTGATAACTATGAAACGGGCCCAAATTCCAGCATTGCAGCATTGCCTGTATTATTGCTCGGTCCCTTTTGTTTGACGTTTTCACACTACATAATAAAAGTATGTCACGATTTAATATATTCTAGGCGATCACGTACTCCAAGCCGCATGGAATTGTGTGACTTGCTGCGGTATATGATGTACATGATGACGATATAAATACGATTCAGCTTACATCTACCACAATTCCCATGCAAACTAACGCGGATATTATCACGCTATCCGACTGGACGGTGACATATGACGTCGTTGTTTGCGCATATTCCAAAACATACCAAACAATCGAATGAAATGCTGCAAAAACCCATTAAACAACATCAATTGACGAAAATAATGTTTGAAATGTGTTCCTTAAACCGTTATGTTCCTAGTAACACTTTGATTGGGGAGTCAAAAAAAGACGCTACTTGCACGTAAACACTACCCTTAGCACACCCACAATGCTATTTATAAAAGCCGCATAATAACATCAAATGATGAAAATATTGTCCGAAGCAACGATGGTCTGCAAATGATCAGTGACATCGCATGTCTCTTCGACGCTCTCCATAAGAGACGAAATAGCGATTCTACCAGCAGCTATTTTGCGAGAATCGTAACACAGATCGCGCCTCACAATCAAAACATTGCGGGTCTGACGTCACTTAGAGATCATTGATTATTCATAAGACTGTTCTTGCGATAGTCACTTTATATAGAACCTATGTATTGTTGGTTCAAACTGTCCTCCTAAAATAGCATCTGGGATGGTTTTGGCCGGCCTACAAGGCGGAGCACTCAGGCTTGACAGCATATATAACTTCAATTGCCTGAGGATATGTTTAGACATATGATGGAATGAAACGACTTGCTTGCTTGATCATCCTTATTATTGTTAGCGACTTAATCGGGTTTTTTTGCGTCTGCATTACACTAATTTAGTCGTATTATCTTACCCGAGCCGCATGTTAGCAAACGAATATAATAACTATGTTTTCCAAACCCGACATAAACTAATGAATAAGTACTCGAAATATATGTGGTACTGCATGGCTGATGCAAAGACTAGGCATCTTAAGCAAGTAAATTAAGCATACGCGGCTGTCTATTACATAATTTAGATCCAGTCAAATGAAGTATGGTTGTGCACCTTTAGCAGATACCCTGGGATTAGAACAGCACTGATGCCATGTATCAACAGTCGTTAAGTCATCATGTAGACTATATTTGGTTCTCCAATACAAACATACTGCCATATCTAAGGCGGTTGGCTCAGTTCATTAGCTTACGATTAGATAAGCTGCTACTGTAGATTATACGACGTTATTGTTTGTATACAGTCATCTATACAAGATATAATCTATTTAATTGATACTGAGCTTTAATGATAGTGTAGATGCGCATGATCGAATGAACCATGATCTAAGGTAGACCAAAAATAAATGACTGTAGGAGAGGTTAATTGCTCTTCGTAGAATAAAAACCGGGCCCATTATCTCCAGCCATTGTCGTTATTGACCTTACCATTCATTAATACGTTGCCAAACACCGGTCCTGATCTAGCTTGTGGAGTGCCGCATTCTGTTAATGAACTACTTTGTGTGCGCATACTGTCACAATGACAGATTCTACTATAATAGATGGTCGTAGAGCCCGCTACCATGACAATAAATGGAGCCGGATATTTTGTATGATGCCCATGTTGTCGTGCTCAGTTGCCTATTGATTGGCCTGTCATTTACTTGCCCAATACATGATGATGATAATCCCCCCTGGTCCACGATCTCTTGATAAGGCCTCCCCTCCCTGTCTGGCCTGTCATTCAAATGTCATGTAAGGCTTCCACTGTCTCAGTGGAGTTAGCTGGCTAGATCTATGTGTGACAACTCGCTGAGAGGCACGTGTATTGAACCACTAATTAATGCTGACACCACTGTGATCATCTTAAGACATGACGCATTCAATACCCAGAGCAATATATGAACACGATTCTGCGTCTAAATCATCACCTACTGTCGAACCGTATAACGTTGCTCCAGCATTTTGCTACACGACCTATGTATAGACCATATCATGTGGTGATGCAAAGCATGACTTCTAAGCGACATGTATTTGGTAGTGCGTTTCCCTTTCGTACAATACATATCCAGGTCATTTGTCTAATTGTTTTAGACTAAGGTCTACATCGCAGCTTTCTGTGTTGTGAATGGCATGATTTGATCAAGTTGAATTGACATTAGGTAAGCAGCTCGGCGATTGCCCTGCAAACTACTATAGGTTTACGATCACAATATTGATTTAGGTGTGATCATGCTACTTAGCATTCGCAGATTGCAATAATTATCAGATAAAAAAGTTTTGACCGTTAACCCTATATAGAGCAGGTCTATATTCGTGATTGTATCGTATGCTGATCTGTAGCGTGTAGCTGTAGAAATACGGCGCCTTTTGATCGCAGTCACCGCCGGGAAGTATGTTACTCCAAGTAGGCACATTGCCTTCCGTGTTTGTGTTCTTTGTCGTCGTTAAGCTCTAGCGATCTAATCGCTTCAGTTCATTGTTTATTCTATACAAGCTGATGTATCATCTTGCTTAACTCAAACATTCGGCACAGCACGTTATTGTAAGATAGGATTGAGCAGGATTCAACCCCGATACAATCATGAAAAACATTATTGTCAAGACATTCGGTGACGTCATGAACAATAGCCTTCAGCAAAGGGACAAATAGGGACTATCATTAGTACAGGCCCGCAGTATCTCGTCGACGGAATAAGGGCATAAGTTATGTCATCGGGGAATTTAAGATTTTGCACTGACAGACTGCACCAGTATGACCTGCTAATAGTCTCTATGTCTACCTAATCGGCGTTTGTTCAAGCAAAGCGAAGGTATTCTAATCAATAAAGCTAACGTCACACGCACTGAACACGCCCAATGTACCTGTTCACTTACACTAATGCAGTGCACCATTTACTGTTTGACTCCGATAATTCCGGTTCTCTCACGCAATCTATGGCTTGAATTACAATGGCAGTAATTGCAGAGATTTACGCAAATCCAATTGCTTAACTTGATGAAACAAGAAATTCACCCTTAAACAGACTAAGACGGATACGTCTATTACCGATGATGTTCCCAGACACCCTTTGGTACCATGACGTGCTCAAAACTCCCTGATAGTTAGTATATGTCTAAGATAGCCTGCTTTGATCAATTAGGAATGCTTGGAGGGTCAACAAATGTGGTTCCATCTGAGGCGAGCCCTTAAAGGCTTGGTTATTTGTACACGCGGTATCTGTATCCTAAAGCCGCTCATAACACTAATACGATAGAGTCTACCGTGTAATCCTGATGCTTGTGGTTACATGAGCATTGGAACAGAGCTGCCTTTCTACTTCCGAGAAACAACTGGCCATAGTTTTTTTAGCTTTGTAATTTATCAACACTCTTCTATGAAGAATAATTTAACTACAAAGGCTGATCGTCTATGATTGAATAATATTTATGTAGTGCATGCTTGCAGAGTTACTCTTAAACCTTCATACTGCAAAGGATTTAAAGTAGGCATATTTAAGTACACCATTGGAAATTGTACAGTTGCATGCAAAATTGAGTGCAAGAATGGTATGACATCTCTTTGGTATGTCTGAGTGTCCATATCTATTAGTTGTAATTGCATTTAATTTCGGCATATCTGACTGTCCATATTTATCAGTTGTCATGTTTTGAATCGCATTGATCTGTATATTGGGATATTTTAAGCACAAAGTGATGCATCATCAATTTTTGAACCGACACAAATCATATCTTGCCAATATTCGACCGAGCTAGAACAGATTGTGAATTAAATCATGTTTTTTTTCTGTATTTTAGTATCGGGAATTTTATAAGCTTGAATACACTGCTGAGAAGGTGCTAACCTAGCTTTACATATCTGCCATTTAAAATTGCAAATGATACATATGTAAGAAACTTCAGAAGCTAGCCACTAATATATAAGCTGAACCCGACGCAAATACTCTGCCAAGACCAATATCTAAATGTAAACAAGCATCCGAATGGACTACGATTTATATCCCATAAGGAGTTACAGAGGTAAAGTCAATATGGCATTGACTTGCCTGTTTTACGCTTTGGTTCAGACAGACCAATGTTCAAGAAGATGGGTTGCAGTACAAGCTGATTACACTACCTGGGTATAATGCACACCTGTACTATATTTTCATTCAAATCAACCACGAACTGCCGGAAAGGTGAAGGGGTTGAAGCCTATTCACACGTAGCATCATTTGCTAGAAATGAACGAATATCGATTTTTCGGTGTCTAACAGATGCTGTATTTTGCTCACTGATTTCTAAAAATAGCATATAGCGCTGGCCTCTAATGTTGTCCAAAAACTACCAGGTCGGAAATATCCTTTTAATCAGTCGTTATAGCACACGAAAGGCAAAATGTCATGGGTTATTGAATCCATACCTAATATTCAACGCTTCGACGCTAGTCGGCGATTTGTATTTCAGCGTATTACGTGCAATTCATTGCGAATTCTGAAGTAGCCGCCCAGTGCTAATCCTATGATAAGTCTTCTTTGATATATTTTTGGGTTACAGTGCCCTTCAGATAAATATAGTATATAATCATATATAACCCTTTAATGAGTGCCTATCTCTCCAAATTATTATTGTGATAACACTAGCTGGGAACAAAACTCCAGATCCAATACACTTCACATGGATGCAATTGCACCATTGCTTGATTAGCGAATACATAGTATGAGCAATTCTGAATAGTTTATGTGTCATTCGGTATTGGACAACCGACATGGTATATGTAGCTGGAACACGTCAACACAGAAGGCAACGTCGTTCGGCTTGTTTAGTCTATTCGTAATACGTATAAAGTCACTGATCCAGGATTTTATTGGCCTCATTTGTAAAACTTTAAACCCTGCATGAGTCTGGATTTATATGCGTTCTTGCCGTTGCCGCTGGACTGCCAAGGAAGCTGCCGACACGGTTCTGTGGGAAGACAATAATGGAAAGTCGACGTTGGGCGGTTCGATCAAAAACAGCAAAGTCAATGCTTGAACCCAAACAAGAAACATTGAGGATAGTTGTTCAGGAGCTTTAGCAATTGTTGCTTCGCGATGGGAACTCGTATGATCAACCGACACATAGCAATACTGTTTGGGCCTTGCAAATGCGACTGTTTGATAGCACCCAGTGTTTGTAATGACAACGCTTATGCTTTATTTCTAAAAGGATCGCCCGTACAATAACTTAGCTTCACCTATCTTTAATGGATTCAGTTCTTTTATGAATAATCAATGCGTGATGCTGGTGGAGTACTAGCTCTACTTATCAACGCGGACGAAACGCAATTGTGGATGTGCGTCTGGTCGTAGTCTTCTGCACCGTTCACTTACATTAAGTGCGTAAAGTAACACAGCAATTCATTTTGTTTGTAAATGTCACTTGAACTGATGATGTTGGTTGCTGATCATATGGAATGAAAATCAACAGACACGCTGAATGAGTTTAAGGTTTGCAGTTACAATTCATCACTTAATTACCACAGCATCGTGTTGGACATTTATCAACGTGGCACCTGAATTTAGCTCGCTTCGTGTTGCAGTAGAGAGTTAATCAATTATATCTTATTGTCCCAGTCACAGTGAGGGATTCCTTCGCGGTACGGTTTGTGAAATGAACGTGCGTTAATTGCGTTACGATTTATTACTGTGCATGCGTACAGCCAGGTAAAGGCATATAAGCGACTTCGATGCGTTCTGTAAAAACTCACGTATACAGTTGTGTTGGCGTTGGGTTCTTCTGCGCAAACTCAGAGCTGATTAGAAGTTATATTGCAATCCCAAGGTAACATGATAACTTCTACGACGAAAATCATTTAATTGTTCTAGTGCCTCATTGCTTTACCTCACTGACCTGCGTTATGCTGCTAGATAATCGCCTTAAGTA
Organism: Urechis unicinctus; assembly: GCA_034190875.2. Lineage (NCBI taxonomy): Eukaryota > Metazoa > Annelida > Polychaeta > Xenopneusta > Urechidae > Urechis > Urechis unicinctus. Next base: position 55,264,247 of record CM067342.1, read on the forward strand.
TCCATTTGTCCTAATCAACTAATGCGACCGGATCATTTGCTGAATGAGAAGCTTCTGCCGTTGCAATTGTTTTTTCAAGGCACATATGTGGATCGCGAGCAGCCTACAAACTGCAACTCCCAGGAAATGTGTTCATGACCAGCAGGTCTAGTGATAAAGCATAGTATTCCACTGGACAACTAACCAACCGGCCAACCTATTGTATTTCTTGTTGTGATCCTAATTTGACAACTATGCTGTGACATTGTGTTATTGTATAGGCGTCAATGAATAATCACAATGAATCAACGTTTGTATAGATTATGCTTCAGGTCAGCGATCATCAAGGAAAGCATTTCTGCACAGGAAGTTTTGAGACATTTACGATCTAGGCAACATCACGCCCGGTAGATTGTGTTAATAAAGGTGCTACAATGAAACATACTAATTATGCTATTGGCAGCGAGCGACGAATTAGACCAAAGACATGAAACCAGTTATGTAGCCATCCCAGTAATCGTAGATAACGTGCAATGTGATCAATAGTAAAGAATAGACTATTGTGTGATATCCCATTGTAGATGGATCCGTCGTAGCTCGAAATGATTTGATTCTCAGAGTATGACGAAGGTAGCATTCGTCTAATTCAATTTCGTCTACGTCATTCTGCTATGGGTATGCAGGGTATACGAACGACACAGATTTACCACTTGATTATTGCTTCGTTATATTCACTTCCATAGTTGCAAATTGATGCTCGGTTAAAGATTATTCGAGACTGCACGAATAGAGGTATCTTTTGTTCTTTGATGAGTTGTATCTTATCCTACAAAACCGTGTATAATAGCGCGTTGTATTTGAGACCATTACATATCTAACCGATTGTGCTATTCGTTTCACGAATGCTAACTACACGGCTCAAATACCCAAATATAACTTGAACGCCGGGTGAGTCAGTATTGCAGATTACTAGCTGATGCTGCATATAGAGTGTGATAGAAATAGGTGCAAAATGGCGGCGATTACCATGCAAACCACCTTAGGTAGTTTTGCTTCGGTTTCGCAGTAATGTGCTTCACGCTTACCCTTCCGATGTATGTGGTAGATGGCACTTGTCATTTACGAGCAACGATTTATAACGATCGGAGAATGAGGTCAGTCTTAGAACCTGGTGACATGTCTTAGAACAAGTCGACAAGCGTGAATGTACACTTCATCGAACTGTGGCGGGTAGCATAGGACATACGTGCCTCTTCAAGCGCAGTCAACACCCACAATCGCAATGCGTCCGGTAGATGGATCGAGGTCAAGGTGATTCAGGTTGTTACCTAATGTTGATATATCTTGTCGCTGGTACCCTGTTGTAAAATAATCGCTCAATTACATCAATCATTCTACTGATGAAAGCTGATCCTAGTCATTTACTCAAATATCCGGACACAGACAAATCAGACGGGATTGTGCAACTACAACAAAGAGACAATTAGTTGTCACGTGAATGATGGGTTTAAAACGACAAACAACACACGCCCGTAATACCTTGACGGTGAAATAATGTGTTGGCAAAAGAATCGACTTGGGGCAAGGTTTGGGGTCAGTCAACAAGAGCCATACTATTCACACCAGTAAGAAGCGCAGGGAATATTATCCACTTCAATTCATTGATGTGTACGACCTCGTGATACCGTGACCAAGCATATATACTGATACCCCGACCAAGCATATATTCTAATACCGTGACCAAGCATATATTCTGATACCGTGACAAAGCAAATATTCTGATATTGTGACCAAGCATATATTCTGATATCGTGACCAAGCATATATACTGTTTCCGTGACAGAGCATTCGGTCTGATACCATGTTCAAGCATAAGTTCGGATACTGTGACCAAGCATATATTGTAAAACCATGTTCAAGTATAAATTCGGATACCGTGACCAAGCGTATATTCTAATACTATGTTCAAGCATGAATTCAGATACCGTGACCAAGCATAAATTCTGCCTGCACAATTCTGGTCTCAACAAAGTATTAACCCATGATATTATTTGGATGAAAGCCTGAAATCTTAAACAGAGTGACATGACATTGACCGCTGTTATCTGCAATGCGTCCATATACCTCGGGGTACTAAGACTCGCTCGATGCCGCTTCCAAGTCGGGCTTTGATAATATTGACATATGTTAGGGTCACCAGCTGCGCATTATCGGCAGAAAATTCCCAAAAGGTTGCCCACAGCTAATTCTGCTTTAATACTAATAGGAGGTAATTGATGTCTCCAGAATAAATACATAACTATATATATAAATATATAAATTTATATATATATATATATATTTTATATATGTATATTTATATATATATGTATATATATATATATATGTATATTTTTATATATATAATATAGAGATATCTATATATATTCATAACTATATATATATATACATAATTATATATTAATCTATATATATACATATAGGTATATATATTTCATATTTATATATATATACATATATACATATAGGAGGTAATTGATGTCTCCAGAATAAATACATAACTATATATATAAATACATAAATTTATATATATATATATATTTATATATGTATATTTATATATATGTATAAATATATATATATGGGATTTTTAGATATATAATAGAGATATATATATATATATTCATAACGATATATATATATACATAATTATATATTAATCTATAGATATACATATAGGTATATATATATTCATATTTATATATATATACATATATACATATATATTTATATACATATATATACATAAATATATATAAATATATGTAAATATATATATATATATATATATATATATATATATATATATATATATATTTATATATATACCTATATGTATATATATATATATACACATATATGTATATATATACATATATATATAGATATATATAAATATATGAATATGAACATATATACATATATATATATATATATATATATATATATATATATATATATATATATATATATATATATATATATATATATATATATATATACATACATATAATTAAGCATTCGATGCGTTACATAGCTAGATATTATGGTTTTGAGGGCCTTGCTTTGTATGGTCGCATCCTTTGATACGATAGGCAGGCCGTTTTCAGCATGCAACTCAGTATGTTTCTCAGCATGTTACTCAGCATCTTACACCGCATGTTACTCAGCATGTTACTCAGCATGTAACTCCGCATGTACCTCAGCATGTTACTCAGTATCTTACTCAGCACAGTAATCACCATGTTACTCAGCATGTTACTCAGCATGTAACTCAGCATGTTACTAAGCATGTAACTCAGCATGTTACTAAGCATGTTACTCAGGATGTTACTCAGTATGTAACTCAGCATGTTACTTAGCATGTAACTCAGCATGTAACTCTGAATGTTATTCAGCATTGTACTCAGCATGCTACTCAGCATGTTACTCAGCATGTTACTCAGCATGTAACTTCGCATGTAACTCCGCATGTAATTCAGCATGGAACTCAGCATGTAACTCAGCATGTAACTCAGCATGCTACTCAGCATGTTGATCACGCCTGACTTATTGGCTTTTTGAATTGGCAAAAGGAGTCGAGCACTGAGTGAACTGTAATGCTCATTTCCACCAGTGCATATTATTCCGACGATGTCAATCCCTTGTATATATGCTAACTGAGCAAGTTGGTGGAACACCTACCTCGGCGTTTTGTACTTGACAATAAAGTTGGATAGCCCATGGCTTCTGCTGTGGCCCGTTTTCTGTATATGTGAGTTCTATTAGAGTCGCTATTATTTCGCGGTATTTATTTGACTCTGATATTGTTGCATAAACACTCATTATATATATTCTGTTATTTTAGAATTGCTATATACTAAATGCAAAGAGACAAGACATGACCATTAACATGGCATCTGGTAGCGACGCATTGATATTGTCCCTCTTTCTATGATGTTGTCGGCTTAACGTTACCACTTAATTGATACGTTGCCAATGACCGCTTCATTCAGGCGTTGAACTGGACCGTTGATTCAAGTAATGACCCAATGTAACAAATGTATTAAAAAGCGAGGCATCCCTCATGGATGACTGATCAGAACTTAACGGTTTCAATTCATTTCATGCCCAACAGCTGATAATTTGTTACAAACGTTCACATTGAGCTCGAAACTACATTTTCTTTGTTTAAATGTAGATCATGATTCTATGGGGCATTTTATGCGAAAGAATGCTGAACTAGAATATGTCGAGGTAGACTGCTCATCCAGCTTCACTGTGCTGATCCATCATTGAACGCCGGCAAAGAGCAGATTACACATCAGTGACATTAGATAGCCGTCCACGAATCCTTTTGAAACAATTACTTTTACTCCTAACCACACCGATACATCATTTGCTCTAATATATAGATTGACTGCTTGCAGATTTAACCAGTTTTCTAAATGAGTAGAAAATTCCTCTAACAGCTTGATCTAACATTTCAGCTACGGTATCTGGTCAATAATATCCATGTTTCATATTAATGAATTTAACGTAAGTGTCTAATCCAAATAACCAGCGATACGATCATTACGTTACGTGTATAATACCACATTCATCAATACGATAAAGCATATTTAATGGACTTACTTACATGATATTTGTGCGAAAAATCAGTCGTCAATATTGTAAACGATTTCACAGCCGAGCCATGTTCCACCGAAGAGAAAAGACAGCTAAAAGTAACGGCGATCAGGGTGTATGGTGTATCCTTTTGCTCCATTTATTTAACTGAGATAACGTAGGAGTCTGCAGAGTGTCGTCAGAGGTGAATGTGCAAATACAAGATCACGGAAACGGAAAACAATAGAAGGTTTCTTTCATTCTACCTTCAACGTAGAGTACTTCGGTAAAACGACATAGAATGGTCACATTTCATAGAGTGTTGGCAGATATTCAACTAGATAATCCCGCGTGTATAAAACCATTAGCTACACCTAATGTTACCGAGTGACAATCTATGCACGTGATCCATGAATGAGGTTCAATTTGGGATAATAGCCGTCACAAGAGCACAATTGGTATTCATTTGTAATTGCTAAGTGAACCGTAATCAATGAGCTACTACATTGCGATATATTCTGTATTCGCTTGAAGCTATCATGAATGTAATGTTGGCAGCATAAAGTATACATTGCAGCCAAACATATTTGAAATGCTCTGTTTATTTAATCCTGAGGGCTGCTAAAGACGATGTTAGCGGGGATACTATTTCTACACCTCGGAATTTGTTTTACAATTTCAATGTATCATAGATTAGGAATATATATATAAGTTATTAGGTGTGTAAATTAGTCTGGATGGTGCATGACGTTAATGCGTCTGATGCCAGACAACGCGTTTATATACTTTACATTAATGACCCATGCAGGGGACTGAATATAAAATCGTCTAGGTGTAATGCCCTCAAATGTAATGTACCAGTTGTAAGTCTTGCTGTTGTCATTTGCTTTTGTCCTACATCTGTTGAGTGATATTTATGTCGCCATAACTAGAGTTCCGGACAAATGGTTTACAACGCAAACATTGTTTATATCAGAGCAGGAGATAATTCTGTCTGAAACCGACATATTGAGCATGTATTGTTGTTGAAACCATGCGAATATAAACTGGGTCACAACTGCTTTATGATCGCGTCAAAGTAACATTTGGCATTGATAGAAAGCCTTCGCTGACACAAATCATGACAAAATAAGAAAATATCAGCAATAACTCTGTTAAGTAGTGACTGCAGACGCCGCGTGTGTTGGTGATCGTAACTATTCTGTGTTTTAACTAAAGGTACGAACCACAGCTCAATAGGCAACACGGCGCACGCCAAATGCTCATCAATAACGGTGTTAAGTTGGGCGACGTTAATTCTCCTACCTCATATAAAGTTTATTGGATGCAGATATCGATTATCGCATGCATGAGGCACGAACTGCCTCTGCGTTACAGTAACTTGAAATCGCGGACATAACTATCTCACGTAGAGCTGCGTCATGCATTGTTAAATCAAACCAAATCGAATATTTGCTGTGGCGTGCACATGTCATGTCAAACATAAGCAATTGAGCACCCATCACGACACCCAACAGTGATTGTACCCAGGGCCTCTCCGCTCACCAGCTACAACACATATCTAGCCTAGTGCTATATATTTGGTAAATGGACGATGGCAGAAAATCAGATTGATAAGATACAGCTAACATCATGTTTTCGACGGTGTTTTATTCAATTCGTAAGTTTGTGTCCTGTTTCCCATTTACGTCAAAACTACAGGTGTCCATTCACAATTTTTGCGCGTGTTTGTTATGGTATTCATTGGCTCATTGAACTAGCAGCTGCATTATTCATTGAACTGGCAGCTAGTTAATGTATGGGCCGGTTTCTGAAACTGGTTCCACAAGTATTACACTTTTGTTTTCAGTTATCAAATACATAAAAAAATATTGACCAATCACATTAGGCCTACACAATGGCAGTATATCTATATCGAAATATCATATCTGACCTTGGAATATTGATTAAATATTGAGCCTTCGGGTCAGTTCATGAGCTACTATGGCGGACATGGCTCATGGACCAATATACAGCGCCACAACAACGACGTCCATCACCACTTGTTGTTACAGTTTGCCCCACAGCCCGCCACATGCATGAATTCAGCAGCAACAGCAATAACACTTTGTCTTTTGTTGTCGTTCCATTGTTCCTTCTTCGCCGAGAGTTGACGTCGTGTATCATTTTTGCGTTAATCGATCATAGCAGTCATCTTATCCACGATGATTCACGCAACACAATCAAAGACACATCTACCATTGCGGCAATCAGAGAGATCCAGGCCGGGATTGTCATTTACTGAACAACCGGCGAGCGTTAGTTCCGACGACCCACATTCGCAGTCATGCATTTTCGTCTCTTGCTCTTTTACAATTCTTAGATATTCTTCAGTCACTGTTTGGCTAGGCATCACACTATGTGGTGAGAATAATATAATATGGGTCTTGTCTGGGCTAGATATAATGCTACAACTAAGGTGCAAAAAAACAAACATGTATGCTTAATTGAATTGTTATTCATTCCAAGAAGCACAAAGCTATGCAGTTTGGAAGCTTAATACTATCTAATTCGAACCTAAACTCGAGAGCTTTGATAGGATGTAATGCGTTGATTGCCTATACTTTTTTACGAAGACTGTTAAGCACTTCCTACACACATAATGTTGAAACCACTGTAGCATTAGCCTACAAATACAAATCACATTGTTGTCAGTAGCTGCTATTTCAGATGTCAGGATATTGCATTCATTATCAGTGCAATGATAGAACAATTGATGGACGGACAATTTGCAAGCTATATGAGAAAACCATTACATTGGAATGCACTAGCGTTAAATGTAAACCATGGCAACAACATCAACTCCATCAGCAGCTACACTTTCTGAAAATAAGCATTCTGCATTCTCGTTACCGCATATAAAATATGGCGCAAGTTAATATATTTAAGAGTATTCATGTCACTGACAGCGACGAGAAACATCAGGGTTTAATTTCCTTTCATCATATGATAGTGTGACATTCCATGGGTAACGCCTGATGCCATTACTCTTGACATGCAGCACTCGTTTATGCTCTCCACCAGAGGGAGAATGAACAATAATGAGCATCAATGCTGTGTATTGCCTTATTGCAATGGGAGCATCATCAATTCTAAATGTCAGCGTTGCAGTAAAATAACTTATGGTTAAATCAGTTAGATGTTTTTCATCTTGAATTATCCATATTAACCCCACTATTACGCTGAACTTGCACTAGGAAAACAGAGTTGTTGCAAATATCACTATTGAGAGCAAGATTAACCTCACACAGAACCATTACAATTGTAATGAATGACACTTGATTACATTCAATAACAGTCTTTTTGCCACGTAATACCATTGCCTTACTCTGACAACAAGTGTTAAGGTTCAAATTAACGCTAGGATATGAGAAGTGCCAAATTATCGTTGGAGTAAAATCACCACTCCGACACTTTCTAATTCGTAACAAAGAAGAATCACGATTACTGATATTTATCATATGCCTTAGCTCCCTTGACCCACGAGTAGCCAATGCGCCACGTGCCATCTCGGTCTACCTGCCCTCTTTATGTACATGGCGTACCCTGTCGTCCACGTGCCAAACTGGCCTAGACCAGACCGGGGTTCTATGGCCTAGGCTACTGCACATGCAGCGAGAATGAAATAAAATGTCAAAATCGCCTGGACAACCTTTCGATTAAGTCTCTAACACTGTAAACAAGTCTATAGTAAGCGACTCGTGCATGACATGTATAGAAATTACATTAAGTGGCAGAGGCAGTAACTGTTGGGACTGTAGAAAGAACACTGCATGGTTAAATTATGCGGAATGTTGATGTTGTGACGCGTGACAACTATGTTGCTGTTGTTTATTCAAATTAGAGTGGTTCTGGCAGCTTAAGCCATGTAATATCATCAATGTGTTTTGTTGTGCTTCTTATTACGTAAACATGTCACCTGGGCATAACCAAGAGGAGTTAAATGATAGAGGAAATACAGAAATAAAGTTTATTACTGGAGGATGTGTAGCAGAAAAATAACTATAATGAAAATGAAATGAGGTGTACTTAAGTAGATTGTACGAATGTGCACAATAAGGAGGTTTCTCACACTTGGACCACTCCAGTGCATTGAAGTAAGAAGACCCGGGGGTTCCTAGATAGTATCAAATAGTGAGGGATAGAAGAAAAACTCAAAAGTAAGTGCACAGAGTATGTTAAGAGTTATTTGTATGTGATAGACTCGATGAGTGGGGAGAAAAATTATTTTGGGATCAAACGTTATGCGTTATGAATATAAGTGATTGTTTGAGGGATAGAAGAAAAACTAAAAAGTAAGTGCACAGAGTATGTTAAGAGTTATTTGTATGTGATAGACACGATGAGTGGGGAGAAAAATTATTTGGGGATCAAACGTTATGCGTTATGAATATAAGTGATTGTTTGAGGGATAGAAGAAAAACTAAAAAGTAAGTGCACAGAGTATGTTAAGAGTTATTTGTATGTGATAGACTCGATGAGTGGGGAGAAAAATTATTTGGGGATAAAACGTTGATGTGTTATGAATACAAGTGATTGTTTGAGGGATAGAAGAAAAACTAAAAAGTTAGTGCACAGATTATGTTAAGAGTTATTTGTATGTGATAGACACGATGAGTGGGGAGAAAAATTATTTGGGGATCAAACGTTATGCGTTATGAATATAAGTGATTGTTTGAGGGATAGAAGAAAAACTAAAAAGTAAGCGCACAGAGTATGTTAAGAGTTATTTGTATGTGATAGACTCGATGAGTGGGGAGAAATATTATTTGGGGATCAAACGTTATGCGTTATGAATATAAGTGATTGTTTGAGGAGATAGAAGAAAAACTAAAAAGTAAGTGCACAGAGTATGTTAAGAGTTATTTGTATGTGATAGACTCGATGAGTGGGGAGAAAAATTATTTGGGGATCAAACGTTATACGTTATGAATGTAAGTGATTGTTTGTTTTATAATTTATTTTTTGATACGTGTAGAGCGAGGTGTTTGGTGTTGAAGTGAGTGCAATGAGTGTATTTTGCAAGTTATATGTTTGTTTGCACCCCAGGAAGTGCCACTAATATATTTGATGAGGTTAGTGATTTTGTGTTACTTAGTTACCGTTTGTGTGATGTGTTCTCTCCAGGTAAGTCCTTTATCAAAAAGGTACTTCGTTTGAATTTGGTTTTGTTTAGGGAGGATCATTTATTCTGCCAAGGAGATAGTTTTGCTTATTTAAGTGTGTATTTAACGTAAGCTGTAAGTCTTTTAAGTTTTCTAAAGTTTTGTTATGATAGAATTTGTTCCTGGCTTTGTTTCTTTTTTATTATGAGAGTACGGTTAGGATTCCACCAAGGTTGGGATTGTGGTTGTTTATGGTGATTAGATTTTAGAGGAATGGCTTGTGTGGCTATTTAAATGAGTTTATCCTAGAAAACCCCCTAACCTCGTAACAAGAAATGGTTTGAGTATTGATGTTTTGCTTGCAGAGTTTTTAAAATAAGGTCCAATTAGCTTTTTTAATATGCCACTTAGGGGGTGGAAGGAGATGAATGAATTTTGTTTATTACTTGCGATTTAAGTGATAGAATGATCACTTCCAATTGTATCGCAGGTATTTTTAAATGCAAACTTGTGCGATATCTCTTGATTTAGTATGTTTTAACCATTATCATAGAAGTGGTAGGGGGAGCTTTCTTTGTGGAGGTTAATGTCATTATCATGTATTATTTTGAAAGAACAATTCTTTTAATATTTGATGATAGGTATTAAAATCCCCAAGTATTATATTTTTGAGAAGGTTAGCTATTGGCTGATATTGTTTTGGGTCTATAGTGTTCGATTTGCCGTACACGTTTGAGATGTGATACATGTTATTAAAATGTTGATATGAATTACTTGGTGCTCGGTTTTTGTTTCTTTGTTTGTTGTTTAATATGGGAAATTTTAATCAACTTGTATAGCTAGGCCTCCATGATTAGCTGATGTTCTGTATTTGCTCATAGTATGATAATTTTTAAATTGGCTCATGATTGCGTTTTAAAAATGTTTCTTGGAGACATATAATATCAGGTTTGAAGTAGATATTGAGAGATTTCAGGTAGTTGCGTTGAGGGCTTTGACAATTCCATGACCAAACAGTTATATGTTGTTCCTAAGATTGACAGTTGGGTCCAAAAAGTTGATTTGGTCAGGAATTGGAAGGGAAATTTGATAGGGGGAGATAATGAGCAGGAATAATGTACAAAAGTTGACAATAGAATTATAAGGAATATGATTTTTATTCTTAGACTGAAGATGGTTGATTGAGGTATTTAGAGATTTGGTTGGTTACAGTACAATGATAGTAAATATCATGACTTAGGGTTTGTGGCAAAATGACGATTGTGGCAATTGTCATGAGTGATTTTGTTTTGGTATCTGAAGAGATGATGGCGGTAGAGAAGTTAACAATGTATGACAGTTTGGTGGCTGAGAGAGATTGTGTTGTTTCATTAGCTGTTTGGTTGGCAAAAAGAGGTGGGAGTGGATTGGTGTATGGGAGTAGTAGGAGGTAGCAAGGGTTTGGGAAGGTTTTCGGTAGGCTTTGCGGTTTTGGGGGGACGAGGTATTGAAGACGAAACAGGTTTGGAAATGACTTTGAGGGGAGGAATTGCGTTTTGGAGGAAGGGGGTGGGGGGAGGATGGCAGAGGGGATGGGGATAGGTGGAAAGTCGAGGGGGGGATGGGGTTCGAGGTTCGGAGAAAAAGAGAGGCCACCTTAACGTATGTAATATGTTCAGTTGTTTTAATGTGATTGATTGTCTTAGCTTTGTTGTATGATTTGCAACCTTGTGGTGGTGGCTTTACATTGGGAGTGCTTATGGCGGTCACCACAGTATGTAGCTGTGTGTCCATAATTGTTGCACTTGTAGCATATTGTGGGGTTTCGGGATGTAGACTTTCACATCATGGAAGGAGTTGCCTATTAAGACTTTTGAGGAGAGGTGGGGGGGATGTTAATTCGATGGATTCAGTAGGGTTTATTTTGCCAAGGCGCCTTACTGCGGAGACGTGATATAGTGTATGTGCTTGTAATAATTCCTGCACTGAAATGTCGACTGTGATTCCATGTATTATACCATTGTTTTTTCATAGTAATAATGGGGATGTATTTGGGGTTGTGAAGTCTTGGGCTTTAATTAGGAACTATTGATTACGGACTTTGCTCCTGGCTGCCGGCGGAGTAACCGGTAAGCGAAATAGAAACACTTCATTGTCATAGGTGCAAGGAGGAGAAATTAATTAAACCCACTCCCTATTCAATATGCGTAAAACATTAATAGCATGTTACGTGATCTGAAAGCGTTAAACCTAATTAGAGAATATCACTGTCTCAATTCATGTTAACTGCCCGCTTTCTCTATAATGAGCTGCGCTGCCATCTATAATGTATGCGGTACTTCAAACACTTTTGCCTGATTTGCTCAAACGTAACTGTTGCAACAATGGGGGCCGTGCTCCCTGAAGCTTACATAGGCATGATTCTGCATAGCTCTTTGGGCTATGGTGATCCAGCAACGGGTGGCTAACTGCCAATTAGTCCTCCCGCTGATGTTCCTGCGTATTTATATATTTATAGATATGATAATAATTAACATAACAACCATGCCAAGTGATCGCCAACCTGTTTAGACATATCAATACAAAGAACGATTGGACCGCATCATTAGACCCCCTTGTCGGGCACAGAATTCTACTTGCTGTAATTCTGAGGGTTTCCATGTTCCGCATAAGACCCCATATATAACCATAACATAACCATAACATATTCTAGATTGGGTATTGTACGGTATATTATATCAATGCGTTGTGATAAATTAGCATCAGCCATCTGCGTCAGAGAGCTGCATTAATGGAGACGGCACCTCGGCCTTCAATAAGCATGCTACCATCTCGGACCTTTGCTGCACGCATGCATGCACATGTAGATTATAGATACCACAGGCACTGAAGTGTTATTGCAGTGCTATAATGCGTCATGTAGCAGAGTCATGTAATTTTGAGTAACACTAATTAACCCAGTCCTTGGTATGAGACCAGTTATTAGATTCTGGAACATAGTACACTATTACATACCATGTGACCTGCGTAGTAGTATTGGCTCTCCTGAATGCAATAGATTGAATACTCTCACCATACATGATCACAGTTTGTAACTGGATGGAAAGTGAAAGTAAAATGCAGCGTGCTGGGGTAGCATTTGTTATTCTAGTATGCTTCACATTCGTCGAATAAGACGATTTGTTGCACACATGTCTTCATCCTCTTGTATGGTAGAAATTACCGCAGCAGAACACATCTAGCTTGTTATTAATGACAGGGAAAATTACCCATTATAATCGTATCTTAGAACACAAATCAGTATATTATTTAATTACCATATTGATGATTCGTTGCTTCAAATTATTGATTGAACGACCCATATTATCGATCTGATTGCTTCTGATGATAGGATGTGAGTGATATACGGTTATTTAGAATCCTAACCAGTGGGATTATATTGATTTACGGGGCAATCGTTGTGTTCCAGCACGGGGTCCTCTCCTATCAAACCAATTTGGGCGGCACAGAAAGAGAATATATGGTGCATACAGATGCTCAAATTGGATCAACGAACATTTGTCAAGCCGTCGAATTGTGTAAGGCAACTCGATGAGTCGAATTATAAGGTTTGGAGCTGACGGCCTCTGTGTTTCCATGTTACCGATCCTAATGCCATGTGAGTGTTTGGCAGCTAGTATTTTGCGCTAAAGAAAAGTCAGCAATAATAAGACTGCAGACGAATAGTTTCAAGGGTTGTTATATATATGTTTACTGCGCTGCTGATAAGTAGGTTACTGGACTTTTTATGTCAAGGTCAACTATTAACACACAATCCTTACGGTTTCTCGAATGCCATCAACATATATATATATATATATACATGCATATATATATATATTTATTTCAAGATACACGTTGCAAGAGGGTACACTCAGGTAAGCTCTGTGGTCATTATGGTCACACATGCCATACACCCCCGTCATCAGGAAGAGATATCCTAAATCAACAATAGCACATCACAGAGTCATCTGATTGGCCGAGACGACTACGCCTCCAAATTTGTCACAGAATTCTACGGTTCGCTTGTGGAGTGGTCACATATTTCCTCTGGCGAAGCCTTAAGTGATCACTTTTAGCTTTCATCCATAAAACATGTTAAATATACCTTCAGGGCAGCGTAATAGCTGCAGATTGTTTCTACAATTAATACACACTCGTGATATCTCGTACATGTAGTTCGAGTGGAGTAAAAAAGTAATATTCGGCTTGATGGAAATATATTTCAACTATGCAGTAATTTGCAGCCATGATATGGTGCCCTAATGGTGATCTCCAGTTCTGTCTCTATATGGAGAGTCAATTTCAGCCGGCACTAGTTTCTTTATTACACGTGTTCACAACCCGAGTGGCAAAACACATCTGAGAGCTCCATCTATTTACTTCCTACTCAGCTCTGGACAGTGTCCAATGTTACTCATCCTTTATATGAACGCGTTTTGTCTAGTAAAGTTGGTGAGCCAAGTAGTTTTATCCTTGGAGCTACAAATATACGAAACTGATATGGCCGTTTTATATTTTGAGAATTAGAATATAATGGAATAAACAACACTAATTGATGATAATCAGTCAGGAGACACTGGTCCGCGCGTTACCACTGGGTGGTACGTCTCAATATACGACTAGATATCAGGCGCTGTTTGTCAAACACTTTGATTATACGTGCTGCCCAATGTGGACTCCGCGAACTCCACCCTTATATTACCACACCTCGCCATACCATCATAACAAAAGTTGCATCGTAGTCTTTAGATACGTGCCGTATTTAGAACAGTAACGCACCGGCATCAATAGAAGCGAGACCGGCACGTACTCTATTTCCAACAATGGGAGCCGGTAAGGCGCAAAAGTTCGCGCTAGTTGTCACAAGCTTCAGCCGCTTACGTAATTCACGCGTCGAGCGCCGTGACATTATAAAATTTTGAATCACACCTTGATCATGAATGTACCTCAGATTTAACCGTAGTAAAGCAGGATTTTTTTTAAATAGTATCATACCTAGCACCGAACCACCTGATCGTCGTATATATCTTTAACTTGGACCTTAAGCAGAAGATCGGTAACAAGAGCAATACAATGTAGCGATTTCATCAATGCTCGGCGCATTCGCAGCCAGAACTGACGCCGTGTGCATACTTGTGGGTTCGCGAATAGTTTCAGTGTGGTCTGATGAGGCTGCTACCAAAATTGGATGAAGATGGGACAAATATAAACGATAGTAGAAGCGATCGGACATTCCATGCCAATTCCGCTATTTTTCATCCTGCTGCTGTTGTAAAAACTGAGCATAACACATGCTAACATGAAGCATAGGGAAGTTATCAATTTAGTGTACACAAATTTTGGACCCAATGACTATTCAAAATACTTCAAAGTGAACGATAATGAAGCAATTTGTAGGACATCCGTTTATGATATCAAAATGGTCATGAATATCCTATTATTTATAGATTACTGATGGGCACCGTGACCTTGAAAAGTATTTCAAGGTCAGCCATTCTATTTCATGTAAATCAGCATTGAACCTCTGTTTCTGTTGTCAATTTTGACAGTGACCTTAATATAAGGTCAAGGTCATCTGAGCAACCATGCTTGTATAATCATCTTGGCCAGGATAAAATAGCCGACACTCGTACAAAACTTCGTTTTATCTAGCTGCATAAGTAAGGAGAATCACTTCTTCCATGTACAATATAGTAATAGTGAATGTTGCATTAGTTTGGATAATCATTACCACCGTGTACAACATGGTAATACGGAATGCAGCATAATAATTAACTTGGCTGTCCCGTCTGAGATAAAATGTCTTCACAGATAATGTACATCCAATTATATGAAGAGGATAAACACGTAAGCTGGACATTTTAGCAGCAGCCGATGTATCGTTGTGCAAGAGCATGCAAGCCATAAACTGGCTCCCGTCTCTTTAGGCCTACTGGACCAAATGGGGCTATATTCACATCTACGCATTATTAAAGATGAAGTTGGGTGGCTGTTCCAATGCCTGCGTACAATACCAATCTATTATTACAACTTGGCAAATGCCGAGCAATCTAACCAACGTCCAAGTTGATGTTAGTTGTCAGGCATAAGCATTGCTCATCCGTGAGGCTAATGTAAACCTGGCTAACCATGTCGATAAGCTACCGACGTCTCCCGTCATGTACTGGACTGCCTTGATGTAACTCACTTATGCAGTACTCTAAAAACTTCTGTAGAATGTTCTGTTCCTCGTCATATCCTAATCCCGTCCCTTCCGTGTCAATTACCAGGCATTAGTGAGAGCTTGGCTGCCAACAGGCAATTTGTCACTTGCACTGGTGGTCTAAACCTTTTGAGAGCTCTGTTGTCAATCACATATGATAACTGCGACGGCGCGGCCCACATATCGAACGCAGCAGACATACCTGCAACCACTGTTGCTGTGCCATTACGTCAAGACTTCCAGCTTGGGCGTTTCTTCAGTCAGTAATATCGCCCATATATTGATGAACATTATAAATAGACATAAACATATCAGGTGTGTAACAATTTACAACATGCTACCTTTCTGTGCAAGTAATAGTAAATCAAGCTGATAATTAGTGCAATTTTGTTGATGTACACAAAAAGCAGCTATATAAATACCAATCCAGACTACTCATCGCGGAGCAAAAATAGCGTGATTTTGAAGGTTTGCTCTTTGTTTTACGTAAGAACATGTAAGGTCTGGTACACCTAAATGAAGTTTTATCTAAGCAGCGTCATTGGACACGGATGTTTAAGTGCTACCGATAGGTTTATCATTGACAGCATCCAAATTAATTTTGCTTCTTGATTGGGTCAGTAAGCAAAACTGCGATCCGCAACCAGCCACTTCTTCAGTTGATCATGGAATACTCCACGTATATTCCTTGTGAATAAATCATAGCTCTACATTGTCAATGCGTTATCCCAGAGGAAACGTGGCACATGATTATCAAGGGGCCAGACATCACCATCACAAACGTTTGTGGAATACAACTTCTGTGGAAAAAGTGGAAAAGTAATCATTTGCTATCGAAAAATGGCGATCGATTAAATATTAACATCTATTTAACTCTCGTTTATAGACTTCTCATTTCCGAATCAAATTCAGGTGCTGATAAAGGGACTTTAACTCGGTAACAGCATTTGCACATCGCGCTAACCATAGAGAGATTAACAGCTCAGAGACCTCTTGTTATTGTCATTGTTTCTGTAAATGAATGAGTACAAACCGGAGTGTCTTATGCACTATCCTCGGCTAGCTATCACCATTCCGTAAATACATTACCGGTAGACGCAAATGTCATCTCAGGATGAGAGGCGAACTTCAAAGGGTCAATTTTATCCAGTAATATTTTTACATGTGGCAGACTACGATCTTCAGAAGGTTTGATTGCCAATGCATTACACAACCAGCTTATTTCATCGTAGGCAATCAACCGATCTGCCATACAGGAACGCCCGCAGCACTGAGTATACTGATAGGCCATCCATCACGATAACAGGACAGCTGTTTGATATTTCTGGGGATGCATTCTTGTAAGGACCCATAATTTAAAACGGTACAGCGTTTCAAATGTATACGAAAGGTACCTATTTTCTCTTCTCCCTTGTAGTATATTGGCCTCAGCACCTCTTTGTGAATCCGGATATGGCACACGCGAGTTATTGCTTCCAAATGATGATATTGGATACGAATGTTTAATCAAGTAGGTGGGGTTATTAATAATGTTTCGCAAATATCGCTTGAGTAACATTTTTTCAGTAGGCAGTCGCTAAATATTGTGCATTGCCTGCTATTAAAAAAATGTCAGAGGATATTCAAATCAGGTTGCCGACGGAAGGAGTTGATTGAGATATCTTCGAGGACATCGCTAACAGCGGGAACATGTCTTACATCTGCATCTTGGCTGTACCGTTAAATCAACAAACAATGGAAGGTATTCTGGTTTGAAGGAACCTATCAGTCGTGCAATATATGCGTCATTAATACCCGCTGTGCGTCGACAAGCTTATACCAGGTACATAGCAACTGGCGCCGAACATTTTGGTTATGTAGTTTGATTATTCTTAAAAATTGATGGATATGTCTACTGTTTTCGGACCATCGATTGTGTTGTGCATGGGTTAACTTAATATCTATTTCGTTTCGAAAAACTTAAGTAATCAGTACGTAGCACCATGTTCTTAAAGACTGCGGCACAGTTTACACGTAACCCTTCGTATGGCTAGTTCTTTGGCACTACAACAATGATATGCAACCCTCTAGATACACAAAGGGGTAAAAGTAAAATAAGGTTGGTGTTTTTCACACCTGTAGCGATTTATTTCAGTCCCTTTTAATTGAATGGTTCAGCCTCGACCTACTCGTGGAGCCTTTACATAAAAGCATTTATAAAACTTGTAATTCGTCATCCAGAACGCAACAAAACCTGTTTGTCGCCACCTGCTTACCCGGCAGGTTATGTACAAAAGAGTTGTCACTAATCAGATAGCAATATCAACGAGCATTCATGAATACTTCCATTTACTGGGTATCGGGTCCAGGTTTGCTCGTGAGATACTTAATAGGTGGTTTACTTGATGTAAGAACGATTAACTGGAGGCACTTACCCAAGATCCAAATTCATTCATCTCTGCCCAATGTAACCATCGACTTCGTATTCAGAAATATATCGCTTTGCCTTTAGTTATCATGTTACTTCTCGACGGAGTTATATCACAATTGACATTTCATTTTGCTTTTGAGCGTATATGACGTCATTATGATGAATATCAGGATGGCCAAAATACCAATATATTTTGCCAGGATGGTCAATATTTTACAAAATTTAAACCCTTGATTATTAATTTAATTGATTATGTGAAATTTGTAGGGTTCTAAAGGTACACAAAACCATTATTAGTAATTGATTTATTTATGTGAAATATGTAGGGTTTAATGGCACGTCCACCCTAATAAGTTATATGGTGCCTATTAGGTTGGAGGCAAATACAAATACGAAACGATAAGAAGAAATCAAGCAGTAATACTAAACCCATAATTAATGCCTTAATTCAATTGATCTATGTGGAATACACAAGAACGTGCACACTTTGAAATCTGTAAAATAGACCAATATATTTAAAATAAAACAAAGACTAAAGATTAATTAACCTTTTCAAACAACTCAGATGAGCACATGCGGTTCGAATGACCTTGACATCGTTTGTGGTTTGGCAAGAATGCAGAAACCACACCGACAAAATATGCTTGCCTCGATCGATAAATGCTGAACTAGCTAAACAACATTCTTTGTGAAGGCTAATGATTTGATTGATCGGCGTAAGCTGTTCACAAGTATTTAAAGGTCAACTACAAAGATTTTTTTTATTCCATTTTTCAAAAGTTCTATGTTTTAAAAGGGTATCGTAACCAAAATAAGGTGACTGCGCGCTTTTTTTCTTTTAGAAAAATGATTTTTAAATGTACATTTTCCACGTCGAATCTGACAAGATACCGCTCGGTAAAATTCGTGAATTTCCGGACAGTGACGTCATTCAGGTTGTTCGCGAATATTCCTCGCCATCTTCAGCCTTCACGGTTGGTTGACAGCGTGTGACTTACTCGTCTTTCTTCACGGTCTGGTGCGTTTCTTGTTGTGGATTATGCCTTATTGTTGTGCGTTTGGTTGTCGGAACAATGAGAAGTCAGGCGTGAGTTTTTTTCTGTTTTTCAAAAGACAGCAAAATGCGCCGCATATGGGTGTCGAAAGTCAAACGTAAACACTGGAGTCCTACACTCACGACGGTTCTATGTTCTGATCATTTCGAGAATGGTGCTTATGATACTGACCCAGAGCTGCTCAAAAGTCTAGGATTTCGTAAAAAACATAGGCTCCGAAAAGAGGCCATACCAACTCTCTTTAGCCACGTTGGAGTTGATGACAGTCAAAGTAAGCGACGGAGTGCCTCGGAGAAAAGGCAGCGACAACAGGTGAGATCTGTTGGCTTGAACCTTTAGGCTAGTCCTGCTATGTTGACGTATACTTATTTAGATGTTAATGAATTTATCACCAAGTTGCCAGTATATCAATCTAGCTGTTTCTTGTCATGCAGGTAGTAAATGAAATGGTATTGGCAGCTGAGCAGAAACATAAATCAAGTGACAGTGGTGAACCACAGACTGAGGTTTCACACCCAAGCACTGCCGACCTAGGCGAAGGAACTTCGCTTCTGACAGCATCCACGTTGTGTGCTACACCAGGGGCGAGTGCCTTGCCGTCTGCAGAACATGAAGCTTGCTCTCACTTGTCATTTTGGGTGCAGGCAAATGTTTCCGTGAGTGTCTCAAGGCAACTGCATTATTATATTTGATGAAATGCATTGGCAGGGATAACTTCTGTTGAATGTATCCATGTGTCTTTTCAGAGTCAATTTGTAAACATTTACATCCTGTAAGGGTATGATGAATGAAATTGTAGCATACTTATTGTATTGATACCACAGATGGCTGACAAGTCCCTGCAGACACAGAGTTCCTTCTTTCCTGGAATAAAGAAATATTCCAGAGGTACCCAAGTTAGCCCATCTCAGCACTGCATCGGGACACAGTGCAATTTGCTGATCCAAAGTGTCACCAGGGGCACCCAATATGAGCCCCAGTGAGTCAACTAGTGGACAGCGATGATGAGATGGAAACTGACCCCGATTATGACTTCATTGATGTCAGTGATGATGCCGAGATGGACACTGATGATGACATGGAGTTTGCAGAAGTGTAAGGAAAATATTGTTTTGTTTATAGTGTAACCACAGGGTTTTATTTGATGGAAGAAAAATTTAGCTCACAGAATGCTTATATTGTGAATTCATTCTTATTGTTCACAGTGGTGTTGATCTGGAGGATGGCCCTAGTCAGAATCAAAGAAAATTTATTGTGTTTTGAGAGCTGCTTGAGAACCCTGCTGCTCTCATGCTTCCTGTGCTTGGGCCCCTGCAGAGTCATCATCAAGCAGATACGGGGGAGTTTTGCTTGTTTTGAACAAATCTGTGTGAATGGACACCGTAAGATGTGGGATAGCCAACCTTTTACAGGAGCTATGCCTGCAGGGAATTTGTTAATGGCTTCAGGAATTTTTGTTAGCGGCAGTAGTGCTGTTAGAACACTGAACATGTTCAGGCATGTTAATATCCCAACCATATCTATGTCAACATTCTATCTCATTCAGAGAAGCTATCTTGTTCCAGCTGTAAGACGACTCTGGCGGACCCAAAAGACATCACTGACAACTGCTCGCCAAGGTACACCACTTTCTGTAGGAGGGGATGCAAGATGTTGTTCTCCAGGCCACACTGCTAAGTATGGCAGTTACACCCTGATGGACCTAAAGACTTCAAAGGTTCTAGACATGCAACTTGTTCAGGTATTAAACATACAATTTATGACCAGTATATGATGGATTCTTTAATGTGTATTGTACCATCAATTGCCTGTTAATTTCTTTCAGAGTAACCAAGTTAAAAATTCTAATGCTATGGAGTTAGCTGGTCTGAAGCTTGGTATGAAATCCCTGTCTGAGAATGGATTGACCGTTGAATCCACACTACTGACAGACATTTGGGGGTGAAAAAGTACATAAGGGAAGAGCAACCTACAGTCCAACACTGGTTTGATGTGTGGCATGTTGCCAAAGGTTAGTTTCTTTGTGTGACTTAAGCCGACCCAAAACACTCTGTGTAACATTTTAAAGAATATTTAACCCAGAATGTGAGCATGCACTACTAGAGGACAGGAAGTGGATACTGAAGGGTCAGTGTTAGTTTTTAATCATATAAGTTTATATAGAAATATTTACTTCAGTTGTAGTGTAATTAAATGAGTCATAAAGTTAAAATCCATGTCCTTGTGGTACTACTTTACCAAAGAAATGTAATCTGTATTGATATATGTGTTAACCATAAATAGGATCAAAGCCACACAAAGAGTTGGAGTTGATAGTCTCCAGCAAGCATCTCCTAAATGACATTGGCAGGCTTTCCCCATCAGAGCAGACATCAAGCCTAGAATCGTATCACAAAGTGGTCACATTCTTCGCACCAAAGAGTGTTCACTATCCCTATGCCACCATGGAGGCCAGGTAATACCAATGAAATAAGTTTGAAATTCGGTTGTGTATATTTGTTGTATGGAAGTTTAGCACATTTGTGTACTGGCAGCTGTAATGTTCTTTGTATAATTATGTGCTCAAGTTTCAATTCTTACTTAGCAATATGTTATCAACCTGCTATATATATATATCCAGATTGCTCCTAGCAGTAATTCACTTCAATGAAAACTCGAACAGAGCTCAAGCCATCACTGAAGGAGGTCAGTCACAATGGAGAGTGTCTTATCCCAAAGCCAGACAGGGAGACCCAGTTGTCAAGCCGGTCAAAGTACCAATTACTTTTGTTGTGTAGGTGCATTAATCTAAAATGAAACACATGTTATTTTGACATTTATTACCGGAACCTAAATAAGTTTCATATGCACAAACATTGTAACCCTATTCAAATGGGCATATTTTATAACTAACTTGTTTTATGACTATCATAAAATATGAATATCATTGATTTCCTTCAGACTATGTACATCAGTTCATTGCTGAGGTGCTTGATCTCAGGCAAAAATACCCAAGCTACAGACTTGCTGATGTCCTTGCAGAGGAAAGGAATCTTCCACCTCCTATTGCCTCCCAGTACGAGAAACCTGCAAAGGATCTTCTCGTAGGTGCTCACAGGTGTAGATTTAACCTGACCAAGTAATCTTCCACTCCTGCCAGCACTTTTCTGTTTCTTTTGCCCAGTCTGTGCCATATCCATAATGTAAACTGGCGGTAGGCTAGATACCTGAATTATCTGAAGCAATATGTCAATAAGTTGTCTATGGTTTTGAAATAAGTTGCATAGTTAAAAAAACAATTGTCATTTGTCAACCATTCCCTCACTTTGTAATTGTAAGCTCTGCCTCTGGATTTCATGTTAATGGTTTTATTTATTCTTGGCTATGTGAAATATATTGTAGTTTATCAATATGAACACTGAATGTTTTACACAGCGGGATTGATGTTCCCTTAGTAATAAATATGATTGTTCAACCTCAAACCGTCCTTTTTGGTAGCAATAATGGCTAACTTACTCATTGTAGAGACCTCATCTCCAACAGGTCCATTCATTTGAATAGATTCAAATTTGGAAGCTTCCAGCACATTTTATTCAGGCAGTTTGCCAGGAATCTTGGCTGCTTGGTGATGCATGTCCATTCCTCTGTTATAGCCATCACTCTCTCCAAACCTCTGATGCACACTCTGGCTTCGTCCATTGGGATGCAGTGCTGACTGAATATAACAGGAAAATACTTTATATACTGCATGTAATCATCTGTCAAAAATGTTTAATGTGCTGACGGTACAATGGCAAAGCTACATTCACTAGCCAAGTTCTATCTGTTGTAATAGTTACATCTGTCAACATACCATCCTCAACTTACAGAATGTGTAAATCTATTGGGTAATTGATACTAAAGATTATTTTTTACCAGTTAACGTAGTTCAATAAAGCTGGGGAAGGGAAGGGTATTCTTAAACTCACCATTCGTCGAAATCTTTTGTGGATTCTTCATCCGAAGCGAGTTAGAGCTCCCGGTGTCATTTCGAAGTGTGACTTGGATTTTTCAACTCCCGTCCGTATTGTCTCAAATAAATAGTCATGGACATAATTTGCCCCAATTTTATGCTATGGGGCTTCGTTATTTTCATCAGAAGACGACATGGCTTCATTTAATAACAGTGTAATACTAAAATCCAAACAATCGCTTTTCGCTTCGCTCGCTCGATCGCTGTCAAATTCTTTCTGAGGCCTCGCAGCAGGAATGACGTCACGCAACCTGCCCCTAGCGGCCAACTGAGGCAAAATGGCATCGAGAAGATGGCTTCGTATTTTCTTCCGAGTGGAACCTTATCGGTGGATTTTTAGTAGTTATGCATAGCGGTGCAATGAATTATGAGTACCCGTTGGTTAATGAGTTATTAATCTTCATTTTGAAACACAAAATAAAGAAATGATGAAAATCGTTGAAGTTGACCTTTAAAGAAACCAGCATATATACACCGGTTCCCTTCTCTTAGGATCAACACATTGCATTACAGCATTTGAACATAGCACCAGTTAATGAGATACTGAATGCACAAGTCTTACACGCATTGTACGCTTAACCTGTCAAAAAGCTATAACGCTTCTGCATGAACAGATGCGCATGAGCAAAGGTGAGTTGTTTTTGACCCAAGATAACAGCCGTCCTTACGGCGTTAACGATTGACATGGCGAGGCTGGCGCACGAGGATAATACATTAACGATCAGCAACCGCACCTTGAACGTAACACCACAACTCGTGATTTTTAGCGTGCGTATTCAACCTATTGGCCGTATCATATACACACGAGAATTCATCTAGAGAGGACCGGTGGTTTTGTGTTCGAGTTCTGCTTTGTTTTTGTATTTTTTTGCGTTTAATGTCATTTGTCTTGTCTGTAATTGAACAGTTATTTGAGTGCCAAACGAATCTCTGTAGCCCGCTCGGCTATTCCGTGTACGGACGTTTCTATATATCAAACCTCTTTAGCTTCAGCGAAAAGCGAAAAAGTGACTTTATAACTGCAAAATACGCCATGATAACCATGTTTAGGTTATTACCAAATATTTCCACGTCGACATTAAATACATCATTGCTTTTGATGTTAAACAACCAGGTACAAATGTCTATTGTAAATGGAACCAATATGTTGATTGTATGGATATCAAGTTTCACAGTGAAAGCTAACACAAGGCATTATCCCCTCTACGGATCATGGTAAAATAATCTAATCACAGTATGTTTCATCATGAATTCAAAAACAGCAAGCATCTTGCTTTGAATATGCAACCGCTGATGTTGGCCTTTTGTACTATAACGGCTCCCAAAATTTTTCCCGCTTGGGCGTTGATAATAAAGCTAAAAGCGACGAGCAATAACGGGATATGGTTCTGTGTGTAAAGAAGTACCTAAACCTCGGCCCTATCGTCCGGATGCGCTCAGTGGTGATTAGACGGATATGTATCCTTATGCTGTGAATTACATCCGACACATAAACTACAGCCGTTAATGTGGGTCGGATAAGGACTAGAGACAATGGGTTTAGTGCCAGCACTCTGCTGTCTATTGTTACCGCGTTTAGTGCCAGCACTCCGCTGTCTATTGTTATCGTTTTTAGTGCCAGCACTCCGCTGTCTATTGTTATCGTTTTTAGTGCCAGGACTCCGCTGTCTATTGTTACCGCGTTTAGTGCCAGCACTATATTGTCACCGCGTCGGGAACATGGCCTTTCCTGATTGATGCCCACGGAGATTTACAAGTATGTGCTAACATTAGGCAGCTTTATTGTTTAACATTCTGCAGGTTAGGAGTTTCTTTTATGTCCGCTTTACTTGTTACAGCAAGACGCACAGGGAATATCATGAATAAAAGCACTTTGTTCACGCTAATAACATCTGCTGCCCTTAACAATGTGAATACATTTCCACATTTGACCATACCATTCGTAGCAGTACTATTCCGTTCTATTGTCGGCAACGACGAAACCTTATCCTTGCCTAAGATCTGGCAAATTGTGATGGTTGAAATATGTTAAGAATTCTATAAAATTTAACGCGAGACTTCTAATGGTTGCCATTATCTCCACACCAATGCTTGAAGACAAAGCTCTTACGAATTTAAATGTTTTTCGTTCGTAAAGCATTAATACCTGAACAAAACATTATGCATACACATCAGGACTTTCCAGACTATGCAGAAAATACACAATTGATTAGTTGTGCCCTGTTGCAATTACATATCGAAAATACAGCAATTGACAATGCTGAGTTGTGAATATCTGTTTGCAATATTCAGCGTTATATGTTTGGTATCCAGCGAACGAATCTCATCAAACTACCATTCACATGATAATGACTGCATTGCACGTTGTATTTAATTATTGTGGTTTCTTTGCGACATTCCCGATAGTGACAGTGCTGCCTAAAGCAGATTGATTGATTTTCCCAGAACGGGATTTCAATCTTTTTGTACATGGCAGGTAGAGTGCCAATACTTATTTGTTAATCGGTGATTGAATTTGTGCTTGCTTGTAAGAAGTAGCTGAATAGTTCCCATTGTTTGTCATCTTGTCGCATTGTGCCACATGTGCAGTATCCGCCCGGAAGCATATGTATACAACGTTGCTGATCGACCAATTTGAACACACATGCGGCAATATGGTTCAGATATATGTCTTATGATGCACGCCAAATGGACAAGTAAATGCGATATATCCTCTCAGTGTAGCAATATAGAATGAACTGATATATGATAGCTTAATGTCCAATGTCATAAATAACGGCATATACAAATTTAAAGGCACATAACTAATACTGGGTACAGGCTTAATGGTATCGCGGACAACTATCTGGCTTTGACGTGCACGAATACGCTAGGACGCTTCAACAAACATTTTGTAACCATCAGATTAAGATACCCAGATGGGTTTAAGTGAGATAAAGGTATGATGCAATTTGCAGTCTTATTCTGGGCATTAGTTCCGGATCAATTTTTAGCAATGCGTAATGTGATAATCTGATGATAATATGGCATCAAAGCCAAAGTCTGTCAAGTCCATGACATATAATACAATGAATTATATATCATCTTTAACATAATTCTACCTCAAAATCACTTACCGGCTAGACATGCGCTAAATATGTATCCGCGATAATAGCAATATGATGGTCGATTGGGTTCTGAACATGATCGCCGTTTTCAATGGGTACATCACAATGCTATTTGATTGCAATTGAAGCCGTTGCTTGGGTTAATGGGGTACAGATAATGTTCAATTACCCCACTAGGCGCTATCAGCTCTGCAGTTGTCTGCTGGCGACTGTCGCTTCGGGAAGGAATTGGTAGCGCTACTACGTCTGCGGGTTTTGAGTTGCGATCGCGTTCATTGCTGAAAACTATATTCCATGATTTGTCTCCGTCCACACTATCGACTTCAAGTTCAATAGGATATTAACATGGACTGATAACGCGGCATAATATGCGAATGTTCGCTGTACCTGATAGAGTACCACTCTCAAGATGGCAGAAAAAGAGCAAGTCAGCAAGTCAGTCGACCACCATAATAATATCTCAGGTATATATAAAAC
Source organism: Urechis unicinctus (assembly GCA_034190875.2). Taxonomy (NCBI): domain Eukaryota; kingdom Metazoa; phylum Annelida; class Polychaeta; order Xenopneusta; family Urechidae; genus Urechis; species Urechis unicinctus. The sequence continues at coordinate 55,291,280 of CM067342.1, forward strand.
ATACGACGAAATTGGGGGGCATAAAGTGAGATCTCTATGGTATCCACAGCTGTATCGGTATCATTTTCGCAAACAACGTAACCGCTAAAGCACATCGTGGAAGCTGTGTACTGTGATCGTATTACAACAGCCCTTTTGTGTCGTTCCCTTCTGTCGCAAAAGAAGTATGGATTTGTGCTTAATGGGGGCTTACTATTTATGTTCGTAAGAGCGAAGTCAAGATAGCAAATCAAAACATGGTATATAGTATACTACAATAACCGCAACGAAAGGCTCCACATTTTGTATTATTAACACAAAATGCCTACAATGATTGGTACAAAAATGTATATATGTATGAATTTCACACTTTACAAGTCACGTGCACAGCGTGCTCTGATACCGACGCTCCCCTTGATGGCATTATAACAAGCTCTGTCCTGTACAGCTGCTTTCGAGACTATACCAACTATTGGCCTGATGGCGATTGTGTGTATGTGTGTGTATTTGTAGTGTGTGTGTGTGTGTGTGTGGCGTTGGTGTCTGTGTGTGTGTGTGTCTGCGCTTGTGAATGTCTTTGGCTGGGTGCGTGTGTACTTCTTGACATGATTAATTTGTTTGTGGCTCTATATTCTGAGATCATCTCCTCGATCCGGTACGCTTTACCACGAACTTTGTGCAAAGCAAACCTTGGTCACATTGCTAGTCCCTTACAAATGATGTCTGGCAGAAACAGTAATTATTCTCGGCTGATCTAGCACAGTCAACGAGAATTATGGTTGTCTATTGGAACCAACTGGAATGCATAGAATCAACACCGGTAGAGAACAGTGCGATCACCTGCCAGTGAGGGCCCAGTAGTTTAGAAATTATCGGTTCTGGTCCACCTCTACATATCCATAATGCACGTAAAATTATGGCTTATACAGGACCATTGGGGTCGGGTCTGATCCCCAACGGGCCCGAATCTGCCATGTTAGTTTGCAGGTAACCCTGGTCATAGGCCGTTTGAGGCTATCCACCGCTTTAAGTCAAAAGGGGAGAGTGACACCTTGTTAACACGCTTGTGACCGACCTTCACCGCACAGCATGATCATATTATGGCAGAACTGTTTTGTTGTGAACAGAGCTTCTTCACCACAACCTTTTTTACTCCCTCTGCTTTTCCAATGTCGCCCTTGTCAGACATTAGAATCGAGTACATCTTTGGCGCAGGCCCACACACTCCTTGACAGACACACAGGCGCACTCATCCTTCATTTTTCCCAATACCTTCTTATTGGTGCTGGTGTGGAATGTGTGATCAGGTGAGTAGCTGCTGGTGTCAAAGTGGGCGAGGTCAATGAAGCGTAACCGTCAAAGGGACAGTGAGAAATACTTCTCTATGTTGTTTGGGATGCAGTTGATTTGGCCTTCCGTCTTGCTGATGGTCTGCATTAAGATGTTGGAGTCAAAGCCCCGTAGTTTGTGCAAGACAACTGGTATAGCTTTAGGCTGCATGCATTGTGGATTGGTTCCCTGTATTTTCCTATCATGTGACAGATGTCACGGACGGAGTTGCAACCCAGTTCTTTTTTACACACATGACAGTGGGTTGCCGCCTTGTGGGCTAGGTTAGGCACATGGTTCTCTACCTTCTCAAGCTGCGACACCTGTGATGGAAACTCTACGTCGTAACCATCTACCAGTACTTGGATGGTCGCCGTGGGTGTTTAGTGACCAGGTGCCGAGTCGAGTCAACAGACCACAGAAGGCAGAAGTCGTCCTTGTTTTTCACATTTATGATCGCCTTCTTATTTGCCAGCGCACTCGATAGTGGCAGGTAGGAGTCATCTTTGACATCCACATTGCTCCTGTTTAAGATATCACCATTATCGTATGCGGAGAGAACCACGAGCTGTTCATTATGCAGTACAGGCTGATCTTATTCAATAATGCTTCATGAACCTCACCTGCAGAGCAAACTGACACTTGATCTGTCTACACACGCAGCTTAAGAACACCAGAAGGTCCCTGCCGAGGAAACCCTCAGGAACGTTTATCATCCATCCACGCACATAGTTCTTAACAGCCCACTTGGTCCTCCTAAACTTCAGGCGTGGCGTGGAACTGAGCAAATTTTGCTTCCAATGGTGCAAGCACAGACTTTTCCGCTGCGGCTATAAATCAAGCAACTATCTCATTCTACACGCGGTCAAATGCCTGGCACTCTTCAAGAGCTTGTAGGGAAGCCTTTAAGCATGGGTAGTGCCTTTAAAACCCGTCAGCTGCCAGGTAATCGTTTTGGGTTTTACGTGCTTGAGTCCTTCTCCATATAAATTCATATGTCTAAAAGAAAATTCTTTATCGGAGAAAAATCACCGAGCTGTGTAGCAGACTCTTCAGGTCAAGTGTGCTGCTCTGCAGGTAACAACACCTGTCATGATGAGTTAAGGCGGTTGTACTGATCATTGGGATTTGCAGTAATCGGGATGACTAATGTGGATGATTTTGTCAAATCTACAATCCATCAACATTCCTATTTTATTTTCAATGCCCTTCTGACAAACCCCACAAAGAAGATTAACATACTAAATCTGTGTACAGGGCCTGTTACAAGGTTCTCTTTTCACCAGCAATATACAACGGCACTTGCGTGCAAATACCACCATTCTTTAGTATATAGTCTACATGTTAAATGTCTAATTAAAACTACCATCTGGCAGCAGTTCCTCCGTTACAAAGCCACCCAATTAATAATAGAGCTCAGGCTCATAGGGCTTAGTGACAGAGCATCCAAGGCGGTATACATTGAGTGACCACACAGGGTCAGTTGCACGACAGTGGCTCTGCTCCAGCACTCAAGGCTGGTACAGGAAGTAAACACTAAGACCAGAAGAAAGCTTTTGCTCATTGAGCCCCGGGACCAAGGAAAAGGGCTTTTGTGCAACTTTTTTGCCTTCATAGCATATTTATGGTTTTTATCCAGTCAAGAAGGTCCCCTCATTGTTTATTGCAGAGACAACTGTTGGCAGCCAAGAAAGTTTTGACTCCATGACATACTAGTGTCCATAGAGACGCTCATCAAGAGTGGCGTTAAAGTCAATGGCTCAGCTGCTTTGTAGCATGAGGCCACGTCCACTTCTGCGACGCATACTTATAAGTCTGGCATTTCACTGTCCCTGGGACATAATGCTTGACACAGGAACCTCCAACATGTAGTGCAATTGAGGCAATAATTGTTGTGCAAACTTACTTCAGTGTATCACCTAGTTTATTTCCTTGTTAAATTAGCATATCTAGGGCTAAGTCGGGCCATGACCAGGTCACATGGTGTGAAGTCAAGTTTGGGGATTGCCCCACCCAGAGCCATCTTGCCGAACTTGGCGTAACCTATTGATATACCAGAATCAAATGCACCGTGGTACAGCACATTGGCGAGCAATGTTCTATCAGTACTTGATGTCGTCATGTTGCTGGGTAAACCTTAATAAATATGAAAGGGATCCTGTGATTGTACGCCCTGGGCAACCATTGTTTGCAGCTGTTTGTCCCAATTGACAGTGCTCAGCTGCTGTTAAGGTTGCGGTTAGAGGCCGCATCTACCAATGTAAGATGCGGGTGTAATGGCTTTGAAAGTATACTCAAAATATCCCAGACCCGGAAGACAGCTGACTTGGGTGTGTCTCTGCAGGTGTCACAGCTTGAGAAGGTAGAGAACCATGTGTCTAACCTAGCCCACAAGGCGGCAACTCACTGTCATGTGTGTGAAAAAGAACTGGGTTGCTTGGGTGGGTCTCTGCATCAAACGTTCGATTTCCTCGTCTGCAATATTAGCAGCTTTTGTGTCAACAAAAGTAAGCCAGCTATTTTGCGCAAATAATTTAGCAATTAAACTTGCATATCTTACTTGAATTCCGTCAGCATTTACTAGATAATTATTCCATTACGCATAACATCATACAAGACAAGAAGTCTCACTCGCTGCAAACGTGCTTTTATTCGCTTTCAATATCTATTGTGACAGCATTACAGCCTGGACATACCACCTGTAGGTAACGGGCGTCTGGTACTGGAAGCACAGCAAGCGGTATTGTACTGCATTCACTATACAATAAGTATCGCCTGCGATGAATCTAGATGATTGATACTGACCCTAATTTTTGAGCCATCAGTCAGTGTGGTGGCGTTATTTAAATAAGCATACGATATGTATGAGATCAAATCTTCGAAAGCATGGATGGCCAATTTGTCCATTTCATTTTCCCAACTTACTCTGATATATCTCCAGACATTGATTATCCATGTTTGTACATGCAATGGTGCACTTAAGCAGCACTTTGTTTACCCTGAGCCTCTGAGTGGGAAGATGTATGCCAGATGGTGACATATATTTTCATTGGTTAATTTCACCGTAATCAATAATACCAGGTATCTAATGACATTGTGATAGATTAGCTGCATATGTTGGCAAGTGATAGTTTGAATCGGTCCGTTTTACGTATAGTTATTGAAGGTAGTGGAGAAATGATAGCTCGATACAAATAAGCATAATAAACCAACGAGTTTTGTACTGATTATTGTTCTGCACCGATAGTAGCTTCTGGAATATGTTGCTAGATCCACGTGGCAGAATATGCAGCAGGAGAAGAATCGAGGCCAGGAGTCATATGAAAGAATAAATCAAACTGGCGCTCGGGTCTTGCGACATGAAATGTGCTTATGTTATTCCAATATTGACAGTTATAGTCTTCAATATACAGCAATTCGGTGGATTAAATGGAAAGGGCCAGTCTCATCTAAACTACAGAAAATGCAATTGTTGTACTTCTTACATAATGATAAATAATTTGTAGAGTTCACATGACTTATTGCTTATATCAACACCTGCATTAATTAACGAAAGAGTCGCTCAAAACAGGTAAATAATGTCTAGAAGCAGCTGGACAGACTACTAGGAATAATCAGAAGAATGTACAGTTGTCGCCCTCAAGCATTTTAAAAACTATATTATTTAACTTTGAGACTCGAACTTCAATGTACACTCGATATTATCGATGCTTCATAGGCGAGCTCAAAAATCTTATCATAATAACAAATATCACTGGCGATGTATGGACTATAATTACATTTTGGGATCAAGTTGTGAATATTGCTTGATAAGAGCTAAATCTGATAAACGGTAACTAACCAGCAGCGTCAACAAATACAATTAAACTGTGGAATGTTATATCAGTGTCAGACCTGGAATGCTTTTTGAAAGCAGTTGTCGGAGCTATCAGAATATTCATCATTTACCAGACAATCATGCTTGTACATTGTTCGTGTGGTGATTACGTAGCTTGTACATTGTTCGTGTGGTGATTACGTAGCGTTGTCATTTATTGTCGTGTGTAAATCCCGTATCCTTAACGCGTTTCAACTAACTCTATTAAATTTTGAGACAAATTGTATTGAGATAACTGGTATTTCGATATGTCGCGAGCAATATGTTTGCACTTTTTACTCTGAAGTTTGTACACTATTAAATACTCTATACATATCAGGGTTTTATAGTAGCGTTCGTGCAATTACAGGTATCAGAATTATAGTCGACCATTAATGCTGGATGGCAAGCCTGGACGTGCGCGACTTAATGACTATTTCCGGTGGTATTTCATTTCAATTTATTCAAGGGACGAGAGGCTATATCTCTGGTTAGAATATCGCTGAGCAGGTTAACGTGATTTTGTCCATCTATTAGCATTATAACCTTCAATGGTTACGCATCAATACATGCAAACTGGAAACATAAATTGCAGAGTTTCGTTTATGTTTGTGGAAGACAAAGTACTGATACCAACATTGTGCGTCGGGTTCTCTATATGAGTTGTTGGTCTATCACCAGTCGGACATGTGTTCATATGAGGTTAAAGCTGGTGATCAAAAGGATTCGGTGACAAGGCGCTGAATACACTTTGTTAAGACGCCATTGACTGGCTAGTTGATCAAATTGAATCTGTTTGTGGCAACTCGAGCGACTGCTCGAATTGAAGCCCTGTGAAGGGGGTCACTGCAATATCAATCCATGCACAATGACGTCCGCTACATACCCGACCCGACCCAATGGCACCGTGCAGGACCTTAGGCTCAGCTGCGTCGGCTTCACAACCCATTCTGGGCAATGTGTAAGTGTACAGTGGGCTATGGAACTTTCATCACACTCACCTAGCACCGTCGAGATGTCAATCTCGTTGTTGAGGGTAACGTTTAACCCCAGTTGTATGTAACATAACAGTGGTTTACATCGATGCTGGCTAATACAACACACAGTGACTGTTCTGGCAAACCATGAAGACAGCCACATCACTCACACAGCGGAAACCCAATAAATCATATGTTAGAGGTCGATAATCAATATTGCGAGTTGCGATTGTCCCGGCCGATAACTGATGTTGATGTATATGTGACTTAATGTACATGGTCTGCATATGATGCATTTACTATAGGCAGGTGGCTGAAATAAACTAAATGATTATTATGATGGCAATTAAATTTGTTGTTAAATGTCATGAATTGGGAACCTGGTAATTAGTCAGCGCCTCGCCATATTAATAAATTTACAAGACCTTATTGTGAAGTGAATCAACTTGTTTCATGGGAATAACCATTTTGAGGAGAACATGGGAGGGTTTATGCTTAGGCACCAGATAGAACGTCATTCGGGATACACTTGCTAAGGTCGATAACAGCATGCAGCTCAGTTACATGACCTAAGGACAGTATGTCGGATCAAGTTTTGTCAATGGTACAATTGCTTCACCCTTTTTTATTCGAAATTCTTGGTCGATTTTTTTTATTAAATCCTAAGATTTGTCTCCTGTAAAGACATTTTGAGTTTTCTCTCACGTGAATGATTGGGATTTCAATAGTCTATAATTATTCCGTTTGAACAGTCCACGTTACCCAGTTATATGTTTGCTTGAGAAGGTTAATGTGCACTGTCTGTGGGCTGAAGGTATTTGGGTAACAACCACAACTTTCGTGTTATTGAGGCATTCGCACCAATTAAAAGTGACAATGAAGAGCTGAAAGTTAATGAAGGATAAGTCGCTGTTCTAGCTCTGGGATAAGGAGGTTCATCTCATCTTGAATTGACATCAATTTGGAAAATTGACTCAATCCGGTCAAAGCGGAATATTTAATAGACTGTCCAACAAAGAGATCAGCATACTCAAAAGTGCTGTAAAGAAGTGACTATTATGATATTGGAACACTGAACTTTGTGTCAAAACGAGATACTGCGAGCTACAAAAGAATAAGTGTGCGGCCAATGTGGTACAGCTAATTGTACAAGATAAAGCTCTTAAAATTAAACTTGTATCCGCGCATATATGTGCAAGTTAACGCATGTTTTATATATGCCTGACAGAGTAACAACAAGTTATCAGCAAGATTCCCAGCGTAGCAATGACTTTGCGAAAAGGGGAGCTCCGTCTGTGATTGGGGCATATGGTTCATCATCCAGGCAGTTTAGGTTCACAAGATGAAATTTTGCCTAATACCGGAATCGCACGAAACAAGTTCAGTGGTTAACACAATCAACAAGATATCACTCACTCGAATAGCACTAATGGGAAAACGGCCACAAAGTGAAACACATCTAAATAAGTCCATGGCCCCGCGCGATCGTCAAGTATGGTTTTGAGATTAGATTATTTGTTGGTCTTGTTGTATTAGGGCAGATTAACTATATCAGTCATATATTGTGCATAACGCACCCAGCTAAACAAATTTGTGATGTTGTTTTCAAAGACACGCGAAGATGTCCATTATTGCGTCTGCGAGTTATATTTGTGAAAATCAGCGTTTGTTCAAATTGAATATCGCAACGTGCGCAGACGCTAGTTAGGTTGTGGACGCTGACGCTAGGAGCATGACATATATAGCAACCCGGAATGTTGTACCGAAAACGTCACTCGTGCATGAGTGGTTCGGTTCGATAGTGTGGCAACTCGACTGATTTTCATACGTATTGTGGATCCATCATGGAAACTACTGGTTAGTATTGGCTGTCATGGTAAAGCTTGGAGTTGTTCTCATGACAATATATGAGTTATTCGATAGATTACGGGGGGAACGTTCTCCTTCTCTCGTTTGCCGAGAAGCTGATTCCACGTACAACATTTATTGCTACGCTATATCTTATACCATTAACATGTATGACAGCATTTGTGTTACCTCGTTCGTGCCCAACTTTGTTGATGCGTCACCTACATTTGAATGAAATGACGCCTTTATGGCATCTTTTTTCGCTGCGACCAGATAATTACCAGCTTGATCTCATTTGCTGACGCAAACAGCTTTAATATAAATGGGAAAAAGATAGTAAGTTATGAGCAATTTCTATTACATTGTTGATGCCGCGGGAATCATATAGACAAGCATCTTATCAGCAATCCGATTATCTCCTTCAGTTACTGTCATGCGTCATTATCAGATTATACGTCTCGTAAATTCGATCTTCATTGGACACCAATCATATCATGTCAAATAAATCCAATAAGGAGTAGAAAATTGAACTACAAATGCCAAGAAGTTATCGCTTGCAATTAAGGAGGTAGGGGAGTTTTAGATTAAGCCTGATATTAACAACTGGTGAATGAGCCACTGAAGCGGTTGTTCTTACGAGCTATCTGGCATTGATTAGTTCCGCCTTATCTGCTCAGGCGTGCTAGCAAATGGCAGTCCTGTATATAGCCAATGTATTCCAGTAAACCAGTCAGCTCACAAATGAGCATAAGACCAAGACGCTGGGGCTCGGCAAAGTGCCTGATTGGCGTTTCGCGACGTGTGTTCATATTGGCAGGCGATGCACAAAACACGGTCGCAACGAACTTCCGAACTGAGGTCCCAATGACAAACATTGGCGAACACACACATATATACACACACACACACAAACACACAAGCACAAACACACACACACACACACACACACACACACACACACACACACACACACACACACACACACACACACACATGAAAACACGCATATTTATAAATGTAATCATAAAAATCTGTATATATAGACATATATATGTATATATATTCACATATATATATATATACATAAATATATATATATATATATATATATAGATATATATATATATATATATATATATATATATATATATATATATATATATATACAATATATATATATAGGCTTTTGCTTTGGTAATAGTATTTATGATGGCAATTCAAATCAATAAGGTTAATTGTAATATGCTTGTTGCATTAACATGTCTCCACAAGACGTAATAACGCATCGAACAGATGCATATTGCAAAATGAATGATTGTATACAGCCATGTTATGTACCACGCATAAAATGGGATAGCGATAATTAGGTTCTGGATTACACGTCCATTATGTTTGAATTAAACTGATAAAATCCTGATTATCCATTCGGCCGATTAGAAATGATATCAGCAATTATTGTAGGCTTGATAGCATTAAGAGAGTGACAAGAAGACGTATTCTTCTACCTCTGAGTATGATTCACCTGTACATTGTTCGATCCCATTAACAACAGCAGGTTTTGATTCCATTACCAAAACTAGTCAGCATCAAAATCAAATTTATCTATCGTCATCCAAACGCACGCTTCTCTTCTATTATGGCATTAACATGCTGCCACGCCTGGTGCAAGTCATCTAGCCCTACTTCTGTTATGGCATTAACATGCTGCCACACCTGGTGCAAGTCATCTAGCCCTACTTCTGTTATGGCATTAACATGCTGCCACACTTGGTGCACGTCATCTAGCCCTACTTCTGTTATGGCATTAACATGCTGCCACACCTGGTGCAAGTCATCTAGCCCTACTTCTGTTATGGCATTAACATGCTGCCACACCTGGTGCACGTCATCTAGCCCTACTTCTGTTATGGCATTAACATGCTGCCACACCTGGTGCACGTCATCTAGCCCTACTTCTGTTATGGCATTAACATGCTGCCACACCTGGTGCACGTCATCTAGCCCTACTTCTGTTATGGCATTAACATGCTGCCACACCTGGTGCACGTCATCTAGCCCTACTTCTGTTATGGCATTAACATGCTGCCACACCTGGTGCACGTCATCTAGCCCTACTTCTGTTATGGCATTAACATGCTGCCACACCTGGTGCACGTCATCTAGCCCTACTTCTGTTATGGCATTAACATGCTGCCACACCTGGTGCAAGTCATCTAGCCCTACTTCTGTTATGGCATTAACATGCTGCCACACCTGGTGCACGTCATCTAGCCCTACTTCTGTTATGGCATTAACATGCTGCCACACCTGGTGCAAGTCATCTAGCCCTACTTCTGTTATGGCATTAACATGCTGCCACATCTGGTGCACGTCATCTAGCCCTACTTCTGTTATGGCATTAACATGCTGCCACACCTGGTGCAAGTCATCTAGCCCTACTTCTGTTATGGCATTAACATGCTGCCACATCTGGTGCAAGTCATCTAGCCCTACTTCTGTTATGGCATTAACATGCTGCCACACCTGGTGCAAGTCATCTAGCCCTACTTCTTATTCATGGTATTTGAATTTAAATACGATGTCCTTTGTTGATGTAAATTAGTGCTGTTGTTATCAGCATCAGATATACATGGTGATGTTAATACCAGGATAAGCATCATGTGGCGATTTTGTAATCAGCTTTGGCATCGGGTTATGCTGCTGTAAAATATGGGGGTTTTCTATTACATGCACAGTCTGCCTATCAGATGCGATGGTCTACAGAAACAGATTAATTATAGATACAACAAGCCTGTCCCATGATGCTTGCACGGATTGGTGATAAACGCAATAAGTATGTCACAGCATGCATTCGCAGATTAGTGTTAAACTCAATAATGATGTCACATAATGCTTGCCCAGATCAGTGAAAAAAATCAATATAGATGTGCCATCATGCTGGTGCTAGCTTCTTGTTAAGTGACACCCACGCGACATAATGATCAAGTGTAATCAAATTCAACGCCCATCAGCCAATATTTTTCCAACCGAAACGACACGATGCTGCTGCTCGACGTGGGAGCTTAATGGCGCAGCTGAGCCACATATATAGGGATTGCGTGGTCTGGCATTGCCCGATAGCACCTAAAGCAACCATGACAATAGGCTAATCACAGCTACTTATCCTTTTTCAAAAGAAGCGTTACAATCGTTGACCAAAACGCACTAAAGCGGACATGATAATCGTTTTGGGGCTGATTGACCTTGTCCTGGAATCCATTACCCATTGAAAAGTGATTTTAGTTACTGCGATGGCTTTCCGGGAGACACAGTAGCCCCTGCTTAGGGGATAATGTGTCTTAAGTATGTAGCAACTAGAAGCTCAAATGTCATACCCATCTGTAGTTATTCTGGACATAATGCTCCTTGTCTAGCCTTGGTTGTGAAGGTCATGCTACATTAGATGCTATTAGATACATCTATCCAACAAATCGAATTTGTAAAGCTGTAAGCAGCGCGGCCAATCTTTGCGCACATATGCCTTCACTTATTCTATTCAAAATTGTTGCGGCTAACTGACATATCAGTTGCGTAAGTTAACCGACCTGTCGGTGTGCTCTTAGAAATTAGACATGCACATGTAAAACGGCCCTCACATCTTTGAGTATTCGCTGGCTCTATCAACTCATCGCAAAATGGCATAAGTATAGACAATATTTCATTGAGAAACACTCAGATATAGACATAGCCCCATTGACACAGATACTGCACAATGACCACGTCCTCTTACAGCTGCGTTACGGTAAACAAGCGCACTATTCTTAGCGCCATAGTGGGTGTATAATTTGTAGCAGATTAAGCCGAATGCAGTTTGTCGATGACCAAAATTACATGACGCTGTTAGCAGCGGCGAATGCTGCTCGACACATGCTCCCGGTATTAATAAATATTCATGTCACGTACGCAATATATCAAATATATCCAATATGTTTATTGATTATATGTTTTATAAAATCACTGCTTTTGAAAAACTAGCGTATATGGCTGTCATACGCTGATAGATAGGACATCGATAACATCCCTCACACGGGCGGCTACCTACCTTTTGCGCGTTATTTAAAGAAATGTACGATACATGAAGGGTTTAGTTATGTCACAAAAAGGAATCTAAAAGTTACAGAAAATCAGGAAAGTACCGTTCTAATACTATTAGCCTCATGATAAATGCATGGAAACTTTATTTGGTTCAATTGACAGTTTATAGGAAGTAGGGCCGTGTGGTTTTAACGTTTATTTGTTCTTCTTAATACTTGACTACAGACATATATACTTTCAGCTCTCGGGGCTAATGTTGACAGCCCTTGCAAGTGAAACAGACAATCTGTGTCTTACTATGTAACATCCGTAAGGTGATTACAACCGTATATGGACATGGACAAGAGTGAAACGTGACTATGGTTTATCTGTTTGTGTTTCTTACACAAGTTTGACTTCGAACATGGCGGGTCAACAACTGACCCGCTCCACGCGTATGTAACACTCTGACTCGATCATGAACGGATACAGCCTAATTGAGCCACACAATGCTAATCGTGTCTTGTATTACCATGAAGGCTACACAGGTTATATGATTTATTCGAATGCTTGCTTCTGTTTACGATCTTGCATAACGATTACAAATAGTTAATTGATTTGATACGCATGAATATTAAACTACTACATTGCAGTATGCTGTGTGAATTCATTGACCATTTTTATCAGACAATGTGCCATTGTGTTATTAGGGTCACAAGAGATATGTGGTGCTTATGTAGGGGAGACATTACGAGAGGTCGGACAGAGGTCATCTGATGCTGGTTCTTAATATCTTCACATTTGTTCGTATCATCGTGCGGAAGTTAAGGAAACATTTAGTTTAATTTATGTCATATGGGATTGGCATCTTCCTCAACAGAATACTTCAGCTACACATGGGGTTTTTGGTTATTTAGCAACTGGCAGTCGGGACAATAAGCGGAGAAATATGCCTGCTTCTGCATGCAATCTTCATACTTTCTACATTAGACACGAAGCTACTATTTGACTCAGTATCGAAGGGTTAGTGATTTAATACCAGATCAAAATTCTTACCTAAATGCATGTCATCTATTTCTAACAATTATACTTATCTGAGATCTACCATTATGTCAATACATTTGCTTGATGGTAATTACAGGGCGTTTAATGAACTATTTATTAAAGGTTCTGAGAGTTATTTGGAAACAGGCTCCAGTCTATAGATACCCCACATTCATTGGCATGATCTATTACAGAACATGAAGGCGAGAACATGACGACATCTAGAAAGGATGAAGTAGGCTGCTTTGATGAGCATTATTTGGCATGTAACAACTTATGTTTGTTTCCATCAAAATCCCCTGCCGATGTGCACGTTTCTAAGCAGCAACAAAAGTACAACAATCCCACTTTAACAGCCTTTGTGACTAAATAATGGTCTGATAACAATATTACACACAATCCTTACCTTAAGGGCCACGTTGGTTGTACTTGAACATATTTGCTCCGGTGTTAACAATGCCTATGGTGGAACAGCTGAAGATGCCTGTATTTGTTTGATAAACAGAACAAACAACAAACAATAACATATCATCGGTAGGTGAAATAGTCCATACAGCTCTCATCCGGTGCACGACGATAAATGAGAACATCGCCTATTCAAATTGTACACTGGACCACTATAAACGAAGCGGTAAAACCATTTCATTCTAGTCTGGCTGGGATCGAGGTGTTGTCACGATCTTTGTAAGGGTTCGGCCAGGACAGTGTTAAGAGTGGTATAGCAGCAGGGATTAGGGTCAACTTTACTCGGTAAACATCGATAAAACGCAAGTAAACTTTGTAGTACAGCTTTCGGGATTAACTGTACTTAAATCGAGCTCAGCATCGATTGAGAACATTTCCCCGGAACAACTTTTGTCTAACAAACTGCTATTGATCCATTAATAGATGGATCTCCTCTTGAACTGTTTATGTTTTCATCTTGAACATCTGAAACGGATTACCTCGGACAGACGTTGATTATGGTCTGGACTGTAGCTGAGTATACTCGTCCTTCAAGCCGCCTTCCATATGATCCGAATACAGTTCCCTCTAAACCTTGATTAAATTAATTGCGTGTTGGATACATCAGCCAATGAGCAATTCTGCGGTCCAGTACAATCTCCGATTACGTCTTATATCTATTAATCGCGTTAATGAGGTCATCAGAGTCAGACGACTGCAGACAACGGGATGTTAATATTGCCGCTCCGGAAATTATGAAGCATAGTAATGTAATGAATACATATATGAATTTGTGTGGCACGAATCCACGCCTTCTATTATCAAAGCATTCCAAAAGAGCATATGTGGTACTACAAATGTCGCATGAATAACTACGGACTCTCGAAAGACTACGTGTTGCAGAGCAAATATTTATAACACAGCTAAATTACCATGACCATGTGTGTGTGTGTGTGTGTGTGTGTGTGTGTGTGCGTGCGTGTGTGTGTGTGTGTCCATCTGTGTTACAACTATTTCTTAGGTTGATCACTCTTCCGTTGTCTGATGTAACCTTTTATAAAACGTTCTAGCAGTGAATCAAGATTAAGCCTTATCAGACAAAACAAAGAGATGGTGGCTTGAGTCACCTAACCTTTCTGTGCAAGGGTAAATACTCCAGACGTTAGGCCGAGGATCACCGCATAGGAGGCAGCACAATCGGATTGCCCAAGGACAGCAACAATTTACGAGGCAATTATGAGCAAATGTACATCTACGCCCACAAGTATTTGCTAAAAATCATATCTTAAATGAGCATTCACAAAGCTGGCGAAAAAAATAACCTATCGCTATCTGCTTATATCTGTATGCGTTCTTAATGTAGCAAATCGGAATAAATGATTTACAGAGGATACTGGTCAGACAGGCTTGTCGTATTATAATCTCTATTCCCTTGATTTTAGTTGTCGTAAATATGATGCAAAATATCGAGAGATAGTCTTGTGGTATTGGGTTATGACTCCATCAAGTCCATTAAGTAAACATATCCCTCTGCCCACTACCTTCTAGCTTTATACATCAAGCCACCTCGAGGTAATTAGATGAGGGTATGATCCACTTTATATCATCGTCTGCGGTGGAGTTATAACAACTCAACATGACGGACTCTGATACTTTTACTCTAATAAGTGTCCTGCATACTTGACACCAGCAACTGTTTAGTCTTTAATACGAAAGCGGATAATTGCATGTAACATACACATTCCACTGTTGTCATTACGGATGCTTGCGATGCAGATGACATCACAAATTAGAATGAACCAGAAAAATGGTCGATTAACATGATTAAATATGCAAACCTAAACAGTTCAAGAGGAGATCCATCTATTAATGGATCAATAGCAGTTTGTTAGACAAAAACCTAAGAACACATCATTGGCAATTTTATATAAATTGAAAATGGATAGATGCCGACACTGCGAGAAAAGTAACATCAAGCATTCACTTACCGCACACAATTACTTCGTAAGAAAATCATTTATACGACATGATTATAATCTGACCAATGGCAGATATGCAGTCTTGGAACACACTTTTAATATTTCCATATGTATTGATAACGGGAATTAAATTTCCTATATCTTTGACATTCTGTATTACCGTTACGTCATTAGACGTCTGACAATATGGCGATTCCAAAGATAAGGACAAGGGGTGGAGTGGGAGGATGGGATGGGTTAACGAGAATAGTCGTCGATAGCATACGCCACCTGTTAACCTACTCCTTAAAGAATAATAGTTCACGAGAGGGCAAAAATACTCATCTTTAACATCAACCATGTTAATGAAAGTAACAACTAGATTTGGCACAAGCGCCAACGGCATGTCTTCCAACGGCAAGACTGGACGACCAGCAAAACGGTATCAACAATATTACACGAACAAATGTTATCTCTAAACTAAATGAATACTGACCTATTAGTTCAGCAATCGGGACTGTGATTGCGCCTTGTTTACATAACGTAAGATTGGTGTTAAGGTACCCTATGCGCCGCACAGGTATACGATAGATGTCAGCGAGGGAGCTGGTAATGCGCACTATTTTCGGATAGATGTCACAAGCTGCTGCTGCTTAGATTTAATGACATGACCCCTTAGCAGATGTTTTGACATGACCCCTTAGCCAAGTCAATGCAAGCCGAGGAAAGCGATGAATGCCTCTGGTCGATTACGTAAGGTTTGGTCTACTTAGACATGACCTGCAGATAGCCTGCCCGCTAAGCTGGCGCAGTAGAAAACATTCAAACTAAATGTCCTTTTTACTGTTTTTTTTACAGTGAATGCTTAAAATACTGTTACAATCATTATCACGAGGCCAAGTTCTAAATACTGACAAAATTTCATGTGCGTAAATACAGCCGTTTCAGAGATATCAGCGAGGAGAGAACTCGTGGCAAAAATCGCAATAGGTATTCTAAAACACATGTCATTATACAAAGTATAAGAATTGAAAACAAGCATTTTTTCTACTTATTCTATACTACGATAATTGCTTGTTACAACCATCTTATTCATATGTTCGTAACTGCAGTAGTTATGGAGTAGATAGTAGTAGAAAATTGAGGAGAAATCGACCAAAAATAGATCCCACAGGCCTCCAAAACTGCGCATGCGCGTCAAACTGGATCGGTAGTTGTGTCCCGACTTGATGTATCATTCCCCAACATTTCATGTTGATATGTCAAACCGTTCCGGAGAAAAGCCCGAAAAACTTAGGCAGAAGAAAATAAAAAAAATCTGACGAAAAGAGTATCGTTGGAAGACATAATAACGTTTCTGCGTTTTCTGTGCAAAACGTCGTTAATCCGCGTACGATTGATTGTAAATTCAAAACGATAAAATGATTATTTTGTGATCTGATGCATTAACCGGAGAGCGCAATATGGAAATAACAACTGCTGTTTTATTCTTGCAATATCATTGTCCCTCCTAAGGTCTCAGCCCAGCATATTAAAAAAAACAGATCTAATAAATCGTCATTGGGTAAAATTTTTAGAAGAATTATTTTTAAAGTCACCTCATCGTATTTGTCTGAAATAAACATGTCTCGACCGTTTTTCTTTCCTGAGCGTTTGTAAGCAAAACGTGTTCTATTTCTGAGTTCCCCGGTTTGCAATGGTGAGGATATCTTTCTGGTGCACTCAGTTTGCCCTTGAAATAGATACAACTCCCTATGGTCAGGTTTCTTGAATTTCTGACGATTGCATCCATCAGGAACAACGGGATGACTGATACTGTCATCAAAACGTAACACAAACTGGCTACACAAATGGTGTCGTAAGGATGACAATTGACGCGTGGATTTGTTCATGCAATTTTCAACGCAGATAAGTTATATTGGCGGTCATGTCAATCAGTCGTATTGATGTAACATACAGATATAGGACGAGCGAAAGGTAATGATGGTTTAACATAATACCAATTATCATGACACATATATTGGTCTTAGCAGATATATTTTAATTCGATCGCAAGACATAAGCTAAATATTTGGACAAATATCTAACAGCAAGTGATAATGCTGCCATTAATACCACCAGGATATTATATATCAATATATATATATATATATATATTTCAGGGTATTTCTAACTCATTCGCGCTATATGGTCGTGATTTTATTTTCGTTTCCAATATAATCTAGAATAAAAAAGCGTGATTTTATATTTCGTTTCCAAATAATCTAGAATAAAAAAGCCTCCTATGGACTGAGAGGGACTGGAAAGGGTATTTTATAGATCTTGTAGGTTTCAGGGCCCTTTTGGCCAGCCCCAGCGTAATCGTGTCTAATTGTTATATCCATAATCGAAAGACTGTAGTTACTGAAGGTGACAAACACCTTATATGTATGAAATCAATTATATCACAAATGATTGTCTTTCCAGTGCTTTAATCTTGGTCGACTGATCACGGATCCCGAATGACGAACACCATCAAAGTGGTAATCAGTCTGTCACCCTCATGGTTACGACGTACAAGAAGCATGCGCAAAATATGGGTCATGATACACTACATGCACCCAAATTCCCTGGAAGCTGATAAAATATGCGACGAACGCACATAGATTATAGCACTTGGAGGCATCGTTCTCAATAGACCAGAGCGAGATATTTTCAAAAGCATCCGGTGATTTGATTAATATTTCATCTTGAACACATAGAAGACATAATTTACCCATACACTGTCAACATAGTGGTTTATTATCTAGCATCAGACAGATAACTACCTGTTTGAAATGTGCCACTGCCCTCAGCGGGTGCTTCCTACTCAGGACATGTACACGTCTGTATTAGCTGGGTCTAGTATAACAAAATGAAGTTGTCTTGGAGGTCAGACCGACCGGGAGGAAACTGGTGGTAGACGAAATAAAGCCTCATCATTAGCGCTTCAAATGCTGCTAACACTCCCTGACCATTCATATGGCGATATGCATCTCGTTTGAACGCCGGAAATTTCATTTTTGGTGTTTAACTTAAAGCTGGACGTTCCAACTACAGCAAGACAATGTTTTTTCACATCCGTTGATGTGAAATGTGGATAGCGCCCTCCCATTGGCGGCTATCGGATGGCCCCGTACTATTCCCAGATCGGTTTTTGTCGCTGGAGCTCCTTTGATAACTTGCGCTTCAGTTGACTTTGCTCGTTCATTTAAATACCACGCACTTAGATAACAGATCTCTAGCTGTGATTAGTTGCGTGGTGCTTGTATGTTTCCGCTTGACATCCGAGATAAACCACGCTACACCGGCGAGGAATTGAATGATTAATGACGATGTAATCCCGAGTGTTGGCGCATTCATTCGCGATCCTCGAATACATTGATAATGGATTGTGGGTAAATTGCTTCTGTAAGCAGATGTGATCAGTTGGGTAGCTGAGGCAGTGATTGCGCTGCTGTCCAATGTGAGACTGATGTGGTATACTGCAGGACATCAATCATAAGTCGCGAATTCGTTGATCACATTTACGCAGGCTGTTGATTTAGCCGAGAGCTCAGGATTCTATGGTGAATCTGCATGCAGGCCTTTGTATCGGTCAGGTATTGCTGGCATAGTTGTTAGACAGGTAATGGCAGAAGGTGTCTATGTATTCAGGCAGTAGGTGTGTGTGTGTGCGCGTGTGTGTGCGTATATGTTTGTGTATGCGTGTGCGCGTGCGTGCGTGTGCGTGCGTGTGTGTGTATGTGTGTGTGTGTAAGTGTGTGTGTGTATGTGTGTGAGTGTGTGTGTGTGTGTATGTGTGTGTGTGTGTGTAAGTGTGTGTGTGTATGTGTGTGAGTGTGTGTGTGTGTGTGTGTGTGTGTGTGTGTGTGTGTGTGTGTGTGTGTGTGTGTGTGTGTGTGTGTGTGTGTGTGTGTGTGTGTGTGTGTGTGTGTGTGTGTGTGTGTGTGTTTGTCGGATTTAGTGCGTGCTTGTTTGTGTGCTTGTGTGTGTGTCTCCAATTTCTTCATACCTGGGTGCCATCTTTTTGGTGTAATCTCATAACCAATGTACGCGGAGAGCATCTTCTTTGTTTTCTGGTAGATAAACCGAAGAATATCGGAGGTGGAAGAAGACAACTGCGCAACGTCCAGTAGCCGTTTGATCAATCCAATTACAGTGGAAGGTTGTGACTAGTGTTGTATGAAGGGTCGTTTCGTGTGGCTAGGATTAGTCTTATGGATGATGAGGCTATAACGTTTCATGTTTGTATTTCAAGTCACGGTGATGTATTTAGACAATGGCTTTATTGCATGTATGACCTGAGCGCCATCTAGCATTTTGCTATATATATCCTCGTCATATTGATGATGCACGCTTACGATTGTATCGTGGCCCAGATTGTCATTCCTTATTGTTTTTACTCGTCGACGACTATCAGATAAACAAACTGATGGTTATTTTTGGTGCATTTTAGTTTAAGTTATAGCACACCATTAGTTTGAGGCTGTAGTTGGTGTCGGAATTGTTTGCCTAATTTGGGAAGTAGCTTAGCCTTCGAACAATCCATCTATTTTTACAAGCACATCGCCTTTGCATGATTTAGCATTGTGCTTGGTAACAGCAATCCTAACTAAATGATCCGTGGGCAACCATCAAAGGTGATATAAGTTGCATCAGTTCTATGTCATTGTCACGGAGTGCGTCACAACGATAAAGATGAACGAGCAGTCTACCTCTGCCATATCGCTGGTTAGCACTCCTTTTCACAATATGCAATATCATATCATTGGAAATTCTTGCATAATACATAAGGATGGAATGAAAAACGTCATATTTTAGATTGGACCGAAGTTAATGGAATATAATCTTTACCTTGGCAATGGGTAACAAACAATATGTGACGTCATTAAGTTATAGCCTTAATTTGAGTTTGCTGTAAATCAAAATGAATAGCAAGTGCAAATACTGGATGGTCCTCAAGTGCTTCAAAATAACAACGCTAGCAGCATTTCGCATGAAATAAAAACGTGCTGTTGATAATATATCATCGCACGAATGTACACGATAAGTCGTATTCAACCGAAAAGGACTGCCTCGCGCCTTTTATTGACAAAATGTACTGCCACGCTAATCGTATGCATGCGTTCTTTTCATCATAACGATTTCAATGGATATCCCGCGATGATCACGTGTCACGACGAGACTTCGCAGACGACGCCGCTTTTAGTTCCGTTCACAACCAATCGCAGCAAGACAGTTACGGCTGTCCATCAACCAGAGTCTTACGTTATTCACATGTCATTTGCTTATCCTTCTAGTAGGCTTATATCAGCCGGTTGGGCATTAGATATCACGACTGATGTGCAGCTGATTAGCATATCCTTTCTACTGATATAAATCAGGCAAACGTGGGATCCGTTTGTCTACGTCACACATTTCGGTTTGATAATCATCATCTATCACGACCTTTAAGTTCAATACATGTGACAAATATGAGCGTGCCAGATTTCTTCTCTACCCATGGCAACGCAAGGCATCCGTTACATTTAATATATCCTAAACAAATGAACCCTATCTCCGCAACCATGATGACATCTTTTGAGATTGCTATCACCTGTTAAAAATAGGCGTTGCCGTGACATGGCTTGGGATAATGACCTAACGTTGCAGCCTCAAATACAGCGCCGTCGAAAGAACGGATACAGCATCACATTCGGCGAGCAGTGTAGCACGTATGTTAAATGTTATTTTAAGCGAAATGAGGATTGCGACATATTTCAGCGTTTGAGCAATGTAATATATTACCTATGGTCGCCGATCATTTTCGTTAATAAAACGCACGAACCCATATAACAACTTGTATAAAGTAAGGTTGTTGCCACGTTCAAAGATGTCTGTGCTGTCCAGGTTCATTTGGAGCTAAGCCGATTTCCATCAACACTATCTCGCTAACAGTGTCTCTGGTATGTGATCACGATGTCTGCTACCTACTATTAATGCCCTTCGTCTTTGTAACGCTGTGGTCAAATGATTGTTAAGTACCTAGCTTTTTCAACTTTTTCTTCTCTTCGACTCAGCAATATGGCGGCCTTCTATGATAAGGAAGGATTTACGATATTAGCCACGCAACAAACACTGGCTATAGACTGTGCCTGTAAGTAGTACACTAACTTGAAAACAACCTTGATGGACTGCACACAAAGGATACCCTGGCGGAAAACGTCTTAAGCTTGTTCTATACATTGAGCGTCGACATAAGCGGCTGTGGTAAGTTCTTAGACAGCTCGGGTGGTTTTTGTCTAAACCTGTTAAAAACGAATGTGGAAAAATCCAAGGAGCCACGTTTGAGACTTCCATTCACATACGTGCTGGTCAGCGCGAGATAAGCCAAGGAGCGAGGACGTTTTAGATAACCTCTACCACTTTCAGTGATGTACAGGCATCCAATGAGCGAGAGTAATGCGTCAATGGCTGCATAGCCCGCGCCTCGTCGGTCTTTGGAGTTGACGTTGTCTATGTGGGCTGGCGAGCTCTGCACCGTGGTTTTAACGTTTTACAGGTAGCATCTTACATTCATACAGCTGTGCCTTCTTTGTGACGACAGCAAATAATGTCGCTACTAACCACTACCTGGTGAATCCTTGAAGAGAAACCAGCCCAGTCAGAGTGGGTGTTTGGATCATAAAATGATAAGGTATTGCTAAATGTTCATGTGGCGATTTTTTTATCGCCCAGGAGCTAAACCGTAATATAGGGACAATATATGCTGCCTTAGCAAAAGCGCATGTAAACAGGAATAATATAGCAAGAGCGCAGAATTTTTATACATTGTGTAAGCGCATGATTTGTCAAACGTTTGTTAGAACATGTAATTACGTGAAAGTATCGCAAAACCAGTCAATCAATTATCAAACAAATGCAAAATCAAACATACGTAACGTGTGCCGGTAGAAGGCGTGGAGGGAGACGGTTATCTCACATCCACATCCGCCCGGAAGTTCAATCGCCTTTTAATTGGCGAGACATCACAAAGCGACCTGCCATATGTAGGTATATATATATATATATATATATATATATATAGATATATATATAGATAGATATATATATATATATATATATATATATATATATATATATATATATATATATATATATATATATATATATATATATATATATATATATATATATATATATATATATATATTATATATATATATATATATATATATATATATATTTTATTCATACGTCGTAGCCGCATTAAGATTCTATTACTCACACCAGACATCTTTAATTTCACGTATTTATTTCCTATCCGTTTATGTCTGGCGAGGTATAAAAAGGTCTAATGCTGTGCGTGCTGCCACGATCTACAATTAATCCCTGCCGCGATGAAGCCGCCATACTGCCTCTCTAGCAGTTCCGACTTCCGTTGAGTTCCACTTATCGTTTTAATTGACAGCGACCCTTTACATAATATGCAAAAACCGTTTTTAGACCTCACACAACAAATACATGAGAGCAAATGTGAAATTAGTTAATAAAGACATTGAGCCATTGCATGATAGACGCAAAACTGGTTTAAGGCACAGTATTTCAAACAACACCGATATGAGAGCAATTGAAGGTATTAAAACCGCAAGAAGTTAAATCGAGTGCGAACATAAAAGATAATATTTTTGGCACCAACAATATATATATAATGCATCAACGAAATGATACTGAATAGGCTTTACCGGCACAAAATGAAACCCTATACGCATGTCCTATTATGTACCAATCTCGAATTAAACAACGAGGTCTTGTTAATCCCCATCACCTTGCTGTCATGTTCTGTTAATGAATGAATACGCGTTGCGATTGAGTATTCTGAAGTTGATGTATCGCTTCAGCTTGACCGAATACCACAATGGGAGCACTCTCCCTATTGCCTACCTATAATCATTATTATAGCTCTGTGTAGTCTGCAGAGTTCGAGAGACGTGCTAAAGCGCCTAATTCCATCCCAAGTTAGCGGCCGTAACGTTACGATAGTAGGGTCAAGGATAAGTGTTCGCTCTATTGCTGATGATTATACGGTGATTTGCTGTTGTCATGGATAACCCAATTGCGGTTTGCTGCATGTGACCTTACGTCTTAGAACGAAGATATAGAAACGCACCACAAATTTGCTAAAACAAGCGCTCATGGAAACTAACCCAATTGCGGTTTGCAGACAACATGCGTCAAACGCTTCCGTCTTAGAACGAAGATATAGAAAGCACCACAAATTAAACTAAAACAAGCGCTCTAGCAAACTATATATATATAGATATACATCATACAACAGACAACAGCAGCGTCAAACGCACTATATATATATATATATATATATATATATATATATATATATATATATATATATCTGAATAAATAGAGTTGATTGATTCTGTGGGTACTTTAACACACACACATATATATATATATATATATATATATATATATATATATATATATATATATATATATATATATATATATATATATATATATATATATATATATATATATATATATATCCTGAATAAAAGCGAGTTGATTGACTTCTGTGGGTACTTTAACACACACATATATATATATATATATATATATATATATATATATATATATATATATATATATATATATATATATATATATATACATATATATATATATATATATGTGTGTGTAAAAGTACCCACAGAAGTCAATCAACTCGAATAAAAGCGAGTTGATTGACTTCTGTGGGTACTTTTACCCACAGAAGTCAATCAACTCGCTTTTATTCAGGAGAGACATTTTCTGACGAATAGGCTGCGTTCATGTCAAAAACAATGAATCTAGGCACTGCATTAGGATTAAAGCAAAGATGGCTGGCCAAATCTATAAAATACATCTGCTACTTAATAAATTCTTTATTGCAGTGTGTTCATGTTGTTCAATTAACTGTAACACATTTGTCCCATAAGCGCAGTATATAACTATTACGTGTAAGGTGACTGTGATAGAAAGTAGTGCTGTGTTGTCTTTATTTGAACCGAATTTTAACATTGAAATTATATGACTTAATAGTTGCTACATTGAACAGTGACTGCAAGATGTGGTGGGGGTGGAAGTGGTGAGTGTAAATTAGAGCAACTTAATGGGTGTTTTCATGCAGTAAATGCAAAGACCTGGCAAAGTTGAAGGGTAAGATGCCGCAGTGGTAATCAACAGTTGTTCTAGTAAACCAGAAATAGTTGCTATAACTAAGAGCCGGACACACGAGAAGATTGCAGATGCTAAAATCGTTCTTGCAGGTTATCAGCTCCTGTGGAAAGACAGAGAGGATGATAAAGGTGATAGGGAAGGGAGTATAGAATCTATGTACGGCAATGGTCACAAATACTTAATAAATTGTGGTGATGTACAACCGGTACCATATGCAGACCAACAGGCAATGGTTTACCGATCACCACATTAAGACAAACTTAATAAATTGCTGTGTGATTGTTGGCGATTGTAAATAAGATATTGTTTCTAATGCATACCATAAACAAGGCACCACGTCCAGATAAACTCTACCAGGAACTCGCCACAGAAATAACGCTTCCACGCTTTATCACATTGAACAAGCCAATTACAGAAGAAACTATTCTAGATGATTGACAAATTATAATGTTACACCAACATTCAGAAAAGACAATCGTAAACAGCCACCCAAAAACCACCCTGTCATCTTAACATCCGTGGTTAGCTAAATAATCTAAGCACTTGTTGGAGACAAAGTCACAGTACATAACTCATTGAAAGACCATCAGCATTGTTTTCTGTATAAACGGTCTTGCCTTACCAACCTTTTGAACTTTCTATAGGACGATACTAAAATGGTAGAATCTGGAGACTCTGTATATGGTATAGAGTTAGGCTTTCAAAAGGTGTTTGAAAATGTTTCCCTCCATCGGTAAGCTGGCAAACTTTTAGCCCACGGCATGAGCGGTAGTGTGTTGGCATGGATAAATGAATTGCTTAGTAGTAGAAGGCTCCGAGTGGCGATAACCAATAATGAAACAGATTGGTTATTTGTGGTATCCGTCAAGGGTCGGTCCTGAGACTAGTTCTTTGCATAATCAACATCAATGATATAGACATTGCTGTTGACACCATGATTAACACGAATGAATGAAAACCTATATGATGCGTGAAACTGGGGAAATGATTAGAAAATGCTTTTTAACTTGAAAACAAGATGCTAAATACAGCATAAAGATGGTACAATTCAACTTGGGATGATGTGTCGGAGGATAAGAATTTAGATGGCATAATTGATCTGTCTTTTAAATCCAGCAAAACAATGCAGTGCAGTAGATGCACAGTTCTCGAAAGGATGAGACGTTCACTGGTAGTTCTAAGGTTTTCATCCAAATTTATAAGACACTCGTTAGGCCCCATTGTTACAGGGTGCCGGTTTGTGACGCCAAGTGAATTTGATAATGTAATAGCTGCTTTAATTACCGAAACTTCGGTGCCTGCATGAACGAATGCTTGTACGAGGATATTGGTGAAGGCATGCTTTCAATTTGTTTGAATGTAAGACGCAAATGCAGGGGTACTGTAATCCATTACTATT
Source organism: Urechis unicinctus (assembly GCA_034190875.2). NCBI lineage: Eukaryota > Metazoa > Annelida > Polychaeta > Xenopneusta > Urechidae > Urechis > Urechis unicinctus. The sequence continues at coordinate 55,317,407 of CM067342.1, forward strand.
ACTCATTGAGCAGCCACCTAACAATGGCTCCAGTTAATCTATGCTGAATGGAGGATTAACAATGATTCATCTGACAACCAAGTCGATAATCCGTCTATTCAGAAGAAGTACATAAATCACATCGAGTCAGTGCCCGGTGTATGTTATTCAGGTTGTTAATCCTGATATATTTATACCCACCCGTTTACTTGTGTAGTGAACTGAACCATACGGATTGCTGGAGCAACTTTGTGGAGGTAATGCTGAAAAACAATATTATTGGTCAAACATCAACAAGCAATTAACCAACAGTGATATATCAGTAGCGGTTCTTTCCGATCGAATGAGTGGTTGTTTCTGTTCAGCAGAACGGGAGAAGGAATGACTAACTAGCACGAGGACCACAACCACCATCAGACCCGTCATTATGTGGCAGCCAATGTGTGTGTCTATGTATACGATCTAGGTCGTAAATAGCGATGACCTCGTTATAGTGCTCCCCTAATTCGGGTTTATGACATCAGCAAGATATCCCAAGATACTAAGTAAATTACCTTTCAGGTATCACAATCATACAGTTCGGGGGACATTAATTATACGTTTATTATGCACGCTACTAACATCGTATGTTTTCATTGTGAGTGAATCGCGCCACAGGTCTATCTAAATGTGCATCTTCTTTAAAGAAACGCATATCTTCTCTCTAATAAGGAGACAATGTATGTTAAATAATTTAACTGTGAGTTACGCTGACATTTGAGTAACACAATCAGTCATTCTGTAGTCACGTTGATCAAAATATGACTATGTGATTTGCAGCAGCTGCCAAATTATATATATATGGTTCTATAGGATCTCTTATACGCTTGTCAAAATTGGCTGAATCCTTTGCATTTAAATACGTGGCTGCCACATGACATCGCTTCTTACTAACCTGCTAGGGACGGTATCATTACGATGATACCTTTGACAAGTCGTACATCATATAACATGATGTATGGTATGCCCCTATCCCCTACCATGTTATAGAGGGGCATCTTTAAAATATATTTTCAATATGATAACACCGAAAAAAAGGTCAGTTTATCAATCCGATCATATTGGTATAGCTTCGCTATATAAAACACGATAGCCACCGATGACCATATATGACAAATAAACAGGCATTTACAAGCTATTGGAGTGCTACGTCATCGATCATACTATTTGTCAATGCACTGTGACCCAAACTCATCTTCCCTACGTATGCACGCTATGTAAAATGCGAAAATATCGTACGGGCTATTTACGGGTAACCGGAACGTATCCCGCCCGTCACACGGCTGGTGGCCACACGAACATCTTCCGGCTACCGGACAGTCCAGCTATCGTCAGATAGCCTTGCGGTATCCTAGCGATAGTCTTACGGACTTACTACGGTATTCGTCAGATGTCCGTTCGATTTAATCAGGAAAAGTGTTTGCGGGGGGCGTGCGGTGCCCATATCTAATGTGACCATACTCACGGCAAATCCCAGACATTAATTTAGGATATCAGGATTATCACATTCATCAATAAATGAATATACAAACACGTCAGTGCAATAATTAAGACAGCCATACTTTCAACCCTTTACAAACAACTTTATACCTGTTCGCGATATCATATACGAACGCTATGTCCCAATACGTAAGGAAGTGTTCAAAAGCTGGTCTTACTTTTACTCTCAGATTGAATATGCCAATCGTGTATTCTTGTAACTGTAAATGCAGACCCATCTCCAGGCTCAACTGTCACATTTGGTGCGTTTTGTGACATTCAATATAAATCATGGACTAGCTTAATTATTGCATTTCATAGGTAGATCTGCCAACTATCTGTCGTTTGGCATTCAAATTCAATGTGTTTGAATTGGGAATTACCTACTCCGATTGCATAATTATAAATGATGCTTATTTACCAAAAAAATATAAAAACTGATATCTATAATTTGTGACGCATGTATCATGTTTCTGTATGGTTTATATTTAAGTACCCGGTAGAAGCCCATGTGTGCAGTACATGCGTTTGTCATACTGGCTTTAGATGTCATTCAATAAAAATCGGGTAAATTAACGGTCCTTTTTGTCATCACGTTTTAACCCTAGCAACTGCATATATACCCAAAGTGCAGGTATTCATCATAATTTTCCGCAAGATTAAAGGCTGTGTATGAATTTTTGCCTGAAACTTAATGTGCTGTGAACTGTAAGAAAATCCATCGAGCATCTAATGGCGTAAAAAGCGCAATATGGCACTGAACATACATTGTATGCGAACAACAGTTGTTCCAAACGCTATTTATTGCTTATGTCAATATATGCTATTACAATAGTATCCCGAATGGAGCTTTGAATACTCGCTCATGCATTTCTGTCTTGAAAGAGTCAAACTAATGTAAGCTTTACAACAGTGAACTAGCGATTAGCTTAGAGTCACATATGGATCAATACAAACCTTCGTGAATTTATTTGATTTTCAGTACATCACAGCAACAGCTTACATATCTGATGCATTATTTCATATCTAATAAGGCAAAATACACAATGAACACATCTCATCACACAAAGCCTAACTGATTCGACAAATCGGCAGAATAGTGGGTAATGCTAATCCTATTTGGAGCAAGATAAATGAATATGTTTATTTCTAGTTAACTACTCTGCATAGGCTCCAAACATATTAGTCCCTATATATATCTGAATAACGTCTATTGTAATAAACCTAATGATACGAATTACGATTACCACAAAAGTACTATGTTCATAACCACTGAAATCAAGCATAACCAGCTGTCTTACAAGACCTCCACGTGACTTGCAATGTTATGACACTCGCGTATAAAGTATGCAGTCGCATTCAAGGTACTGTATTGAACCTGAGAGAATAGCCAGTAAAATGAATTGCCTACTTGAGGACTCGGATAGCGTCTTCTTCTCAATTCCTCTGGGTACGGCAGCTCATGAATAACGATTATGGTAAGTGGCAGGTGAGTCAGTTCAAGGATAAGATCAAGTAAACTCATGGCCGATATCGGATTAATGATAGGTACTGATGATTGTTAATGTGTCCGCCTGTGGTGAGGCACATATTATCAATGCACAACAATAACTCTTCTCGTTTAGATAGCGTCCTTGACTTGGCTGTTCCTGGACAACTTAATGGCAGTCTGCATCTTATTGAACATCACTGGAGCTATTGGTCGATTGTCCGCAGCGCAAACACACCTGATGATGATCTCCTGGAAGAGCCTTCGAGAGTAGCCATATTGCACAGCATGATTATTCGACCAGTAAATCAGCGCAACTTCCTCTGCCAGTTCCAAATGCACATGTGCTGATGACATAATGACTGCGACAAATGATTCAAGTTATGCAGATGTTGTGCATTCTTGAAATAGTAACAGATAATTCCTTGACATTGTTGTGCTGAGACATAAAGAAAAACGAATTGGCCGCCATAGCGTTGAGGCCAGGAAGAGATACTTCAACGAATTCTTACCTGCCTGCAAAGTGTGCAATAATGCAGTGTATCATTAGCTGCCTATATTTAATGACATAGAGAATAACGTAATGTATATGCAGGGTCAACTGGTTTGGAATGCATGGAAGTAAGTGAAAGACACCATGTCTGTGCAGGTTCCAGTTGTTCGGATTGCATTACGACGATTTAAGCGCCAATAGGTGAATATGTACCGAGGTTAAACATGCCATACTTGTGCCTGTGATTATTTCATACAACCCATATCACCGTCAATGATAAATATTTCAGGGACGATTCCGACGGCGTTGTTGAATTTGTATGCCAATGACAAAAGCAATTCCGTCCATAGTAAGAGGCTTATAGCCTTTAGTTGATTTTCGCTTACAACAGTTGCAGTTAATGATCTCTCTTGCCATGCGGTATAGTGAGGGGCCTTTTGTGAAGCATGCAAGGGGGTACTTCGATATAACATTTGCTTTTATCAGACACCCTAGCCTTCTAGCAACGAAAATGCGCCTTTCTACTTCATAGCAGCAACTGCGTAGAGCTTTGTGACAGACATCCATCAACGAGTGCATCGGGCGCGGGTGTTTTGCAAGAGCAACCTGTCATCGATTTCAGAGTTCCCTGTGTGTAATGCGCATCATATATCAGACAATGTGATTGATATTCGCAGCATTGTGATTGATATTCGCTGAACCCTCAGACGAGATTGTTCGCAATACTTACCTGTGTTAAAACTACACAGCACGCAGGCCGTAATTGTCTAACACTTGTTTAAGTACACTATGCATATTAAATGCATATTTTCTATTGAGGTTACGACTGGGTAGAATCATATTAGCCCACGTTGGCCCGGATTTACGCTATATAATAAACGTCTTTTGCCGGTGCCATAACCACACCTGGAATGTGACAGTAGCATTAGAGCAGAGTCACCTGTCATACTTGTTTCTCTACATGAATGTTTCATTTAGGCTAGTTGATTGATAACACTCTTTTGACCAATCCAATCTTACTGTCTCAGTTTACATTCTCATATTTCACAAGTTTAGAACAAACCGGCAAACCCAAGTGTCTGACCCATTGATGATGTTCTATATTAACAGATGAAGCAGTAGTCAATATGAAAAGACTATCAGGGGAGACATACCATTTGTCATTATTGGACTCATCTGCTTTAGGTTTATTGTAACAAAAGTACCTAGAGTTATACGCCAGCATTCTGCTGTGCATACTGTAGTGCGACTACAACCGATATTGTTATAGTATCGCTGTTGTATATCAACTTACTCGATAATTGTAGTGACTAAATAATAAACGAGTGATTACTTTTTCTATATTTATAGTTAACGACTTGTTATATGTTCATTCATGACATAAAAAAATGAAATGAATCAAGGATATTACATGGTACCCACCCGTGTTCCGAAACAAGTAAATGACAGACATAATGCACCACAATGCACACAAGAGCTGGTGTAGTTTGGTCACCACATTCGCCGGCTGCAGAATGTCGTAAAAGTGGCTGCGTGGATAATGGGTAGGCCAGTGTGATAATGTGTTCTGGAATAATATATCAGAATGCATAGCAAATAGATACAGCGTAATGGCTATAGAGTGAATGACACTTTACAGGTTTGATGGACGGATAATAAGATGATCATTAGAACATAAATGCATTAGATTTAAATGTAATCACTGTTCTGCCGCAAATGTTTTAAACACAAATTAGCTGCGTAATTCTACAATGCGCAACATCTTACTGATGCAAAACGCCTGCTGAAGAAGTCGGCAATTTCGACGAAAAGTTGAGTGCTTATTATACGCTTGAGTTCATCAGAGTGATAATAAACAAATTAATATATATATATCACAACCACGCATAGCTGACCTGACTCTCTATCTCCTACAAAAGCATATGTAGCAATGCCATGCCTCAGGTTGTGTCATAGATTGTGGCACAGAAACGACGCGACAAACATGATACAATGGCACCTGTGGTGCATATAGAGAGTACTCAGAAGCCAGCATCAGCCTACCTACTTTACAGTTTGAGGTTTCTCATGTTATATAACTACAGAGCGATAAGGACGCGGATCTATTATGTCATGTCTTTGGTTGTCCTCGGTGCCTCTCAATATCTTATAGGGAATCACAACTGAAAATAGAATACCCCCGTTGCTTCATCTACTCGTATATACCAAAACAGACGCATTTAGGATTAAATGTATATGCTATGTGATGTAATAACCATTGATCTTATTTAATCAGGTACTGATGGAATTCAGGGAGATACATTGTTTAGTGGTGTAGTTTACCAATAACGTCAGGCTACAGGTCAGGTGAATAAATCCAATTATAACGGACGGTACCATAGCAATACCACCTGTCTCGTTGGTTAGGATGGACAACCGGTGTGGTAAATAAGTACAATACTATAAGTAATTATCTTTCAATAATTGTTTCATTCGCAGTGAATTACCAATATGATTAGTTGCATAAAATGTCATATACCAAGATATGGAAGCCTTACAGACAATACCACAGTGAGGTATGTTATACAATTCTACAAGGCTACAAACAGCCCGTTTCTGCACCTTATACTTAGTCGCGGAAGCGTTCTTATTAACAAATGACCTGGTCGTATCAGTATATTAGGATTCATGAAACCTGGGTACGCGTCAGGATATTACCTGGCAACGTAGAAAGTCGTAGATGTGAAGCAAAGCGGTACTGGGGATATGAACATCCATTTCGTTTGTAGAAGCCAGCCCATTGGATTACAAATTGCTAAGTAAATTCTAATCAAACGAATATGTTCTGGGATTGCGCAATATGGCTCAGTGTCTCATAGTTCTGGACTTCCCAAGAAACCATTAAAGGTTTGCGGTATTCATCAGCAAGCTGTCAGTGGGCATTACAATCAATGATGCCTGGCTTCTGGTTCGCGTCACAAATTGCATGTTTTCATTTGAAACGTTGTATTGCAAAGTAATACATGCCTTGGTGTGCCTATGAATGGCAGAAGCCCCCACATTAAACCACGAGATGCAGCAGCACAATAAGATGCTCAATTAATTCATATTCTAAAAAGACACATTTTGTCTAGACATTGTTAAGGTAATGTGGGTCTACCGAATATATCCCAGATTTTTGCTGCCGGACTAATACACTGAGACTGCTTTTATTATTGCCAATATTATTTAATACGGTGAGTGAACAACAGGCAATTCACAGGATTGATTAACTTCGTAAACATCAATTTAAACATACCTGTGCGTTTATTGCAGCGATTCAAACATTAAACAACGGTGAACTCAATTACAAGTGAGCATTCTGAGCATTCCGGGTATTCACAATAAGCTAATTCAACTGCACTACTTCGCATTGAATCTCAGCAAAGCGCCATACTGATAAATGCACTATGGATCAATATTACTTTCTCGATCACGTGATTAACGTCAGATAGTGCAGTGGAACAATGTTATTTTTGCTATCCTCAATATTTATCGTTTTGGATGTAGGGCCATATGAAATTACTGTATCTGCATCGAAGACTGCTATTTTGTTGTTAACTAGTCAATGCATGCCTGTCATTTTTGTAATTATAGTCATTTTGTTTGCTATGTTTTGGTGCTATTAGTTTGGCGACAAAGATGAACAGCACAATTTAATAACCACATTATTGGTTCAACTAGTGTTTGAGGAGGTCGAAATATCACGCAATGTTTTTGTTCATGGCGCATTACCTAAGATATGGCAACGAAAACGAGGCATGTCATGTGTCTGCCAAACGTTCACGATACATAACATATTATTCACTCGTAACAATATACATCCCCTTACATATAATTGATGATAGATGTTTGGTCGATTTATCCTTAAAGATGCAAAAAGCAAAGCGGCTTGGACAAGCCGCAGTTAGCAAAATGATCGGGTTGATTTTGACAAAACATACGGTTATAGTTTACCCAGACAACTTCTAATCAACATTCGCCCTTGACTTTTCTTTAAGCAAACCATGATTGCCCCACTGGAAAAGATTGAAATACTGGTTTGCGATTGCAATCTGGGGATATGCCGGATGTGCCAAATTGAGTAATAAATTAATAGCACAGCCAAGCAATGTTGCAAGAGGTAGTTGTGGGCTTTTCATATGCAGATTAGTTGCCGCTTTGAGCGCTATGCATTATCTATGTTACATGCCTTACAGTTCATGCTAATTATATGTGTTAGATGCATATTTTTACAAACAGTTGTGTGATAGATCAATTATTTTAGGAACAGAAGAATGGATTATATAGGGCGGTGCTTGTAAATCTTCTCGATGTTTAACTTTCGCAGCATTATCAGTTGAACAATATTACCACTGAGTGCAAAGAGTCAAAGCCGAACAATGTGTCACGAGTTAGTTGCTGTTCTCATACACAAAGTAGAGTTTCCATGACTTTTATAGTGCGTTGTATTAATCAAATGCCTGAAGATTCGAGCATTAACATAAGCGTTATACATATTTAATCGCATTTAGTTTCATATCATATCAAAACAACATTGATTAAACACCCTTGCCTTTCGTGTTGCAAGTATGAAATACTGGACCTGTTATTGTACTAACATATAACAAGTCATTACTCACATAAGTTCGAATAATGCATGTTCCTTATTTACGACCGAGCAACTTTAAGCATGATATCGCCCATTCTTCATGAACAAAAATTTTCAATGAAATTATCATTGAAATATCATTCCAATGAAATGTAATCGAACACAGTAACTTGGGTGAGCACAATACTTTAGAGTTTGCAGTAAATATTGAACTCTTTTCCTACTCCCAACCGGGGGTTGTGAAATTCTAGTTTGTTACGTCATGACAAAATCTGTCTCTGGAATCTCTCCATGTCCCCGTGTATTCCACATAATGACTTCTCAATGTAGGATTTTCTTAACTAGACAGGTATTTGGCATTACTGGAGCATATTATATAATGGCGTTGTTATTCATGTGCATAACAAATGCAGTTATTATTTGAGAGGAATATCAAATGGACATAGTGACAATGTATGGGCTACAGATGGTGATGATTTTGACACCATGAAGACGCTGCTCTTTGAATGCGCTTCTATGTCTTCCGTCTGTGAGAATTTCTGCTTTGTTGTATGCTCAGCTTGACACTTTTGTAGGAAACCATATTATGCAATAGCATAAAATATGAATCGACTTTTCATCATGCTACCGGCTCATTTCCATGTCGTTTGTGTGTGGTACACGTGACAGATGAACCGTGTTGCAAGGCTCGAGTGAGGTGTTTCTTTTTGCGAAAAGCTGTTGGATTTATTCGTTACGGATCAGATAACAAATGCTAACAGCGTCGTCCGACTGGGTGTAATAAATTTGTTTTACCACTGTTTAATCTTTTGGTGGCAATTACGAGTGACTGGCTGGTTGATACTAAAACCAAATAGCACTAACAACGCACAAACGGCGTGATTTAGCTTTCATTGTCGCGCGCTGACCAATGATTGGCTGTACCTCACAAATTTGGTTAAATATTCACGAAGCTGGGCGGAGACGCCGGGCTGCCTCTTGCTGCAGCCAACCTCAAATCGGCGGCAACGTGAAACATCTCGGATGGCGAAATATTGCACAAACCCGATCGGGCGCGGGTCAGGTAATTCACTGACCCGAACGGCTGGGCAATCTAACGTGTCGAGCCCTGAGATGGCAATGACCGCATGCAATCGATAAGTTGGAGAAAAAATCATCATTGAACTCATTTATCTCCAATCCTTAATCTTGAAGAGCGGCCTTGCATTTATAAAGTGCATTGAAATGTATTGCTTCTAATATACGGCTGCATTCTAAGGCATTTTATATTGCAATTTCAATTGACAATACATAGAGTTGCTGCCTACTTGATAACGCATTGGCTCACTATGGTCGAAACGGAAACATTCTGGTGGCCGGGTTGATCTGCATTTTTGAAGGGCGCTGGTCTTTAGTGACGCAAGGCCATAAGTATTTACTGGGTCGAGAAAGCTTACCCCTGAGGGTGCAAGCAAATTTGTACAATCGATAGAGGTGAGTTTACCAGCATAACATTTTCCTCACTAAGATTGTCATCTTTAGTTAAGCTACCAAAAGTCAACAACTAGAGTAGCATGCTATATGTGATTATGCCACGAGACTGGCTATTGCATTGGACGCACACGGAATATGCGGACCACGCGTGCCATTTAAACACAGTATGATTTTGTATAGCACTTGGGGAAGACAAAATAGCTACCTGATGCAGGAGCTATTGTCTCAAAGCTTAACCTGGATGGTTTGATTTGCAAAAGCGATCAATCAACCCCAGAGCCATTAGATTGCAGAAAGTTAAAGACATACAAAAGCATCCAAAAAGACTGTGTTGCTGTTTACAGCTTATTCGCATAAGATGGTTGCCAAGGATATATACATCGGCTAAATAAGCTATGGTTTAGTTTATTTAAGAATTCATACCGACCAATCCGAAAGCTGTAAGACTGCATTTCAGTGACGTAATTTTACGTTAATGCCCCCAGGAGGTGGGTATGTTAATTATGGCATCCGCATAGTCAACAGGAGTGTGTCCCCTTAAGCTTACAAATAAACTCTGTATATGTGGGCAACATGTCTTGATAGAAAATGACAGTAATAGTTTGCATCAAATTGGATCACTTAATCCGCTTGTTTTACATATAGGCCTGGCCCGAACATACCATTATATCAGTATATTCAGCGTTACTTACAGTTAAATAGGGTTATGTAATTATATTATATTGTTTCATTGCAGCATAAACCATGAACAAAGCCTTATAGCAAGAGCACTGATTTCTGATTAGTCAAATGCTGTCTGAGAATGCTATTCTAATTCGTCGATAGCATTCAATTGGGTTGGTTCAAGATATGCTCATGTAGCGCGTCAGTGGAACACAACATTGCGCACCTTAATCTACCGATAGACGAAATATATCCATAAGCCTATGCTGAATACCCAATAATTGGAAAACGTGCAAGTTGCTTCAAATGGCTACATAACATTTTAAATCTTTCCTACAATACGTCAATTATGCAAGTCACTGCCGAGGTGAAGACCTGCATAACATTAACGTCGTTCCTGGTACTTTAGATGCTCTCTACGGATAATTGCTTTAGTAATGAAGTTTCCCTTTTATATGATTAATTGCATTAGCACCACCTTTCCACTTCAACAGAGTGTGACCTTATCTCGAGCAGCTGCCTATACTTGCCCATAAAGGGCGTCTGAAACTATGAATGACCAATTGCGGAATATATCACACCAATCTGTACTGGGCAAAACGTTATATGGTAATATATTAATAATAATTGTATTGCTGGCTCACAAGCCCATAGTAAAACAGTTTTACATACATGTATAACGATACATATATATCATTACAATGAAAATAATAAAAACAATGACTATAACATAAGGATCGTTTTAAGGGATAATAAATGTAATATACAGGGAGAAAATTAACTCAAATCCGCAAGTAAACTCAATCAGTTATTTGATGGACCTTTTGTGGAGTTCATTACGCCATCTGCTCTACGTGTAGCTGTTTTACAGAAAACACTTTGTTATCAGAAAGTATTAATCTTTGTCTCATGGGTTCAAAGTCTATTGGAGCTGAACAACTGTTTTACGCTGTAAATGCGGGTAAAACCCAATATCATAAGCTAATAAATGCCTGACATAAGTCAATATTTGACGATGAATAAGAACCGATAAATTATTTACCTTGGATCAAATACCAGGTTTCTCATAGATAAAAATGTGATCGTTCATCAATTTTGTTGACCATGCGCGGCGCTTTCAATTATGAAGCATACCGGTACATGAAAATAGCAATTCACATGTGAGAGCTCGGTGCATTTGGGGTACAATACGAAATAATACGCCCGCATACTAAAAGAAAACACACGATGAACAGTTTGGTTATCAAATGAAAAGTACACATATACAGCAGGAACACACGAGCCAGTAGCCTGTGTAAGACATGAGTGTTTGTGTATCTTCCCGATTTTTTTCAGGTAGTTCACGCAACAAGGAAGCCGCAACGATGCAAGCAGCATATCGTATTCATCGCAGACTCCTTGTATTGGAAGCGCTCTGATTTTATTTCATCAAGACAAATAGTGGCTGTGAATCAAATCTGATCAGGATTGCGCGACGAGTATTATTGCATATCACGACATGATATGACGATTCAACATATTTCTATCAAAGTTCAACGAAACGGCGTTGTATCTGTGGGAATTGAATAATAGACTCTGTGACTGTCATTTATAAATATTACGCTAGATCACCCTACAGGCTCCATTTTACCAGCTTTGGATAATTTTGTTTAACGATTGTTTTATGTTATGCAGCGTGGGGAAAGCTAGGTAGCAGCAGTAGGTCTACTGTAAAGGGTGCTGGAAGCACGATTGCGTCTATTGCAGAACACATAACGCCGAATACTATGGGCATAGATCGGTGATGCACTATCAAGTTTGGACAGATAGTTAGCCAGCAAGGATAGTGCAGCGAAAGCTTAATTAGCAGAAAGCCTATGCAAAAGGCAACTTGATAACCAGTCGACTTTGCCAATTTCCCAGTGAATGTGATTATCTCAGTTTCTCAAATTACCCCAGTACGCTGTATAATTCATACATGCAACCTACGCTGCTACATGCATGTTCTCCCCATTGAGGGTTGAGAAGCCTTGCAGTGTTGAAAATCATGTTACGAGGCGTGATGTGAAGTGGATCACAGTAAAGACACACAGGGAATGTTAATATGCTGCTACGAACAGCCAGTCTGTTTCTATGGTTACAGAAAATGATAAATGTTAATATCGTCAACGTCGCCGCTCAAGAACATTACCGACCCTCATTCCGTGCATTAGGCGAGTTATTAACCACGCAGGTCACAGTCTTGTCTCTGAGGACAACCTTTAAACGTTGGATTTCAACTATATGCCACCCGTACAATACGCTGTAAACCCAAGCATTACTCGCCATGGGATTGCCATGCGATGCGTTCAACACACGGGAAATCAACCTCCACTAACATGTTGCAGCAGCAATTGGGAGAGTTTTCTCTCTGCTGCAGTAAGTGCACGTTTACAATGACTCAACGCAGATGAGTAGTATTGGTGGATATTGATGTCGAATATAGCAATTGAATATTTTATTTCCTAATAAGATGTCGTATAGCTATGATCGCATATATGTGCATTACAGGTCAGCACAGTAAAAGAGGAAACACCTGAAGTGATACATGGTTGATAGTTACAAAACAGGTTTATTACCACATCAAGTCATCTTAGACTAACAGTAACTCTTCTTGTGATATAAAACAAAATCATGTTACATCCTCATTCGATGTGAACATAGGCTCGAAAGTGTTTGTAACATTTATTAAAATATCGAAAATAAACATATCAAAATAGTATACTTATGACTGTGTATCTTCACCAGATGGTGTTAATGTTGCAGTGCTGTCATTTGGGGTTTCAAAATAAAATCTTACAGACTTCGGTATTGGCATCATGTCCCGTAGGTGACTCCGGTTTCGTCGTAGACAAGTTCCATGACAACATAGGAACGTGGTTCAGCACCCTTTTGAGCAATCTTGCCAGGGCACCAGGTTTTGTTTCTTTTGTCCAGAATCCTCACTTCCTGTCCTTCGTAAACGGGTGCTAGGTCATTATGACGGCTTGATTTGTCACAGTGTTCTTTCGTGTGTAATCGTTGCTTGGATAGACGTTCGCGTACACCATTTGGTGCTGGTTCCGACCTATGTGGTAGTAGACATGATAAGGGTCGACCGAAGAGCATTTCGGCAGGTGATGGCCATCCTGTGTCTATTGGGGTTGCTCTTAATCTCCAGTTCTCTGTGTCTTTTTTATGACTGCTTTAATGTGTCTCACATGTCTCTCGATGAATCCGTTGCTTGTAGGGTAGTGGGGTGAACTTGTGATGTGCTTGATGTTCCAAGATTTAGCAAATTTCTTAAATGCTTGTCCTGCATATTGTTGACCATTGTCTGTCATAATTTCGTCTGGTCTTCCGAAAAGACCACAATGCATTTTGATTTTCTTGGAGACAGCTTGGCTGCCGACTGGGTTAGGCATTTTATCTAAAAGCGGGTATTTGGAGTATCTGTCCACAGTGAGAAGGAATTGTTTGCCATCTATTTCGAATAGATCTGAGGCTATATACTGCCACGGTCGTGATGGTATTTCATGTGGTATAAGGGGTTCCTTAGTGTTGATACCTGATTTTCCTGGCATATCTGGCATGACTTGCATAGATTTTGCTATGTCTCTGTTGATATTAATCCAGTAGACTGTGTCACGCGCTAATCTTCGAGTTTTCTCGATACCTTGGTGTCCCGTGTAGAGTTGTTCCATGATTTCTTGTTGCATTTTCTTTGGAATAAGAATTTGTCTTCCTTTGAATATTACTCCAGTTTCCATGGCAAATCTCATCCCTCATTGACCAATATGGTCTGGTGTCAGTTGGTAGTTGCTTTATGCTATCTGGCCATCCTGTGTGTATAATGTCTTTGAGTTCATTGAGAGTAGGGTCTGATGTTGTTGCATCTCGCAGATATTGTTGTTTGTGTTGTGGGAAATTGATGAGTGCTATTGTTTTGCACTGGGTATCTTCTGTCACTAGTTCTATTTCATCAGCACGTGCATCTAGTTCTATCTCGGTATTGTTGTCAGGATTTGGTAGTCTGCTCATTGTGTTGGCAAGTATCATCTCATTGACTGGTCGGCACTGGATTTGGAATTTGTATCCTTGTACCTGTAGTAGCATCCGTTGTAATCTTGGCGGTGCGGCATGCAGGTGGCTTGAGCAGATGGTTATGAGGGGTTTGTGATCTGCCCCCACTTTGAAGGATTTTGCATATAGGTAAATGTGGTATCTCTGAATCCCATAAACTATGGCAAGCATTTCCTTTTCTATGTTGCTGTATCTGGATTGACAGTCAGACAGGGTTTTAGAGCCAAATGCTATTGGTTTTCCTTCTTGAAAAAGTGCTGCACCGAGGCCCTTTTGTGATGCATCAACTTCTAAATCAATTGGCTTTTCCTTGTCATAGTACTTAAGACACATGTCCTCACAAATTTGGTCCTTCAGACATTCAAAGCTAGTCTAGTTATCAATGTCCCATGTCCATGGTGTGTTGTCTTTTACAAGACCGCGGAGTGTGTGTGTCTTTTTAGCCAGTTTTTGAATGAATGGTAGGTGAGCATCCCAAGGAATTTTTGGGTATCTTCTTTGTTTTGAGGTCTGCCGTGTTCTTAATGTCTTTGACTTTGTCTGGGTCAGGCTTGTGTATATCTATTGCCAAAGAATGATATGCAGCTTTTCTTTATTTCACACGTTTTGCTGTTGAACCCTAGTCCATTTCTGACTGCACGTTCCATCAATTTGGTAAGATTTTGATTATGTCGTTCTTCTGTTGATCCAAACACAATGATATCATCAGCTATTGATGCAACACCAGTTAGGCCTTATAGGTTTTGGTCCATGTGGCTTTGGAATATGTCTTGCGATACATTCAGGCCGAATGGTAGGCGGAGCCAACAGTATCTCCCGAATGGTGTTCTGAATGTTGTTAGCATTTGAGATGCCTTGTCTAGCTGTATTGCCCAATATCCCGCCTTGGCGTCCAATTTGCTGAATACTTTTGCCTTTGAGAGTTGGGGGTTGAGTTCCTCAGTGGCTGTAATTTTGTAAGGGCATCTGTTTAGGCTTTTATTCAGACGTTGAGGGTCAATACAAATTCGCTGAGATCCGTCTTTTTTATTGCTAAATGCGAGGCTGGAGAACCAATCTGTGTGCTCGTCTACTTTCCTTATCACGCCTTGTGCTGTCAATTTGTCGATCTCTCGTTTGAGCTCGTCTTCGATGTAAATTGGGCATTTCCTGGGTGCATCTATGAAAGGTTCTGCCTCATCTTTTAAGGTCAATTTTGCTTCTCCTGCAAAATTACCAAGTGTGTCAAACTGTTCTGGATAGGTAGGTACAAGATCTTTGACACTTCAGTGTTTCACAAGTGGGAAGACCAACAAGGGCTGGCCCGGAAACATCGACAACATAGAATTTAGACTGTTCCCAATGACTTGATTTGTATTGACACGGCATAGTTAGGCTACTAGACATTTTACTTCCTCATCATTGTATGCAGTGAGTTTTGTTTGGTTTTCAGGTTTTAGTAGCTCTCCGGTTTTTACCTTCTGTCCATACATCTGTCTCACTGTTCTAAGTGGGAGTGTGTTTCCTGCTGACCCTGTGTCTATTTTAAGGCGGAGTGTGCATCCGTCTCCAGTGATTCCTGGTGGCTGCACATTTAATATCGAATATGCTTCCTCCCTTGTCTTTGAGGTTCCAGAAATAGCATCCAGGTATTTTGAGCTAACTGTGATGGCGTAAAATTGTTGTTGGTATTTTTCACCATCTGATTCGTAATCAGTGTCGACATTGTTGACTAATTTGGTTCGACGGGTGTGAGTTGCCATATTTCTTGTGTTGGCTTTGATTAGCTCTGTAATTTGGCGTTCTGCCACGACGTTTGACACTGCTGCTCCTGTCACTCCTCTGTCTGTTTCTTGTTTTCCTGCAGCATGCTTTCCAATGTCCTATGGCGCCGCATCCAAGGCAGGTATCGTTATATGCAGGGCATTGACGTGGTTGGTGTTGTGTGCCACAGTTTTAGCTGCGTCTGATCTCATGTGTTCCCAACGGCTTCATGTCAAGTTTTTTTCATTGGTCACTGCCTGCAAAGAATGCTTCATATTTCCTGCCCTCCATCAGGACATCTTTGATGAGGTAACCAATGTCTTTCCCCAAGAGCTCCTTCCGAAAACTATCATAAGCTGTGCTGGCAATTATGAGTTCCATCAGACGTTCATTCAATTCCTTTTCGGAGAATTGGCATTTATTTGCGAGTGTGCGTGCACGAGTTATAAAGTCGTGCAGCAATTCGTCTTGCTTTTGCCTGTATTGCATTAGATGCAACCTATGTATACGGAAATTAACGCTGACCTTCAGCTGGTTTTCGAAAATGCCCACAGGTTGTCTGGGCTTTTCTTCTGTGTTTCCGTAAGGCCACTTGCATTTAAGCGTTTGAGACCTTCGTCGCCTATGCCTCGACGAATTTTCCGTGCTTTCGAAACATTGTTGGTGATCTCATCGTCCTCTATGTAAAGGGTAATTTTCTGCTTGAAGAGATTGAATGATTCTGCCAGATCAGAGCTGGACCAATCCATGCCCGGTATTTGGCTTGCAGACGCTGCCATCATCGATATTTATCCGTAGACAAACTAATTCGACAAAAGGTACGGCTAGAATGTGCCTAGAATGTTGACAGTACGAAAGTTATGCGATGCACGTCTGCCGGTCGGAGAGTCACATGTAGACGATAATAGGTCGATTTGGCGATTCAGCTGTCACGAAATCCGCAGCAATTCCGTACAACGATGCCGGAAAGTGACCATACTGTTCAATTTATGACTAGCATGTGATTACCTGTATAGCAACACAATTTGAGAAACGAATCCTCATCCGCTGCCACCATGAAGTGTTACATGGTTGATGGTTACAAAACAGGTTTATTACCACATCAAGTCATCTTACACTAACAGTAACTCAAGCGAGTGTGATATCACTACAACACCAACATTTCCTGGTGTAATAGAATGTCTCTGGTGCTTGAACGTATTTCACTGAGTACAAAACGTGGAAAGTGTTTGTGTCTAAAATAACGATTAATTTCATGCCATTGCCTAGCTTCTGACTACAAATACCGATTCAGCTTGGACTAACAAACAATAAATATGAGTTGATATTACTTGATTACGCATTGAGAAGGTTCATGGTATCTACAATTCATTTATACCAGCAGGTAGCAAGTAATGTAAGGTGATATGATTTCCGGAGGCAAACGTTTTATGGCACCAAACTTAGCTTGGATTCGCACAGTGTGAATATATCAGGTGAATAATTGATGATAAATAATGTGACACATTGTAGATATTCACTGGAATTTGTAATACTTTATATTATTCCCGTCCCAGCCAAGTTTTATACGTTACTCTTGTCGGCGCGGTTATGACAACAATCTACCATATTCACAAGGAACCATTCAGACAACACTCAGATTACAATGTCTCTCGTCATGGGTTGTGCTTCAGGGCACTTTCTGTGGCAAAACACTCGAGGTGGGGAAACCACATACAAATTGTTGGTGAAACTACTTGTGTTTATTTCCCACATGTGGTATCACAATTCCTATGGCAATTGATTAATCTGACAGCCATCGAACATATTAGGTATCATCTCCTTAATGGACCTTCTAAAGCTTGGCCTTCTCGTGCTGATTGAGTTGAAGAAAAGCTAGCGCTTGATCTCTGAAAGCTATTTATGTCCATTTCTCTATACAATCAATGGTCGACGAGTTGAGCTGTAGCAACCCCTGTTGTGTCGCCTGATTCTCCACCAAATCTCCATCATAACAACGCAGAAGTAGGGCCGGTACGAACAGACATCTGCCATGCATGCATACGTGCTAAGGTCCAGAACTATTACAATAACTCTTGTCTGGTAAGCGCTGACAGAACCAGTTACTGTGAATGAATTAGGTGGTACTTGGTACATTATAGATGCTTTCCGACAAGCACCATGCTCCATCCTAGCCCAGCTTTTTTTACTAGTGTAACTTGAACATGAAACAGGGCCAGCCCACAGGCTTTATACTGGCTGCTCAGTTAACCTCGAGTTGAATTATATGTCAATATTTGCCCTATTCATAGAAATCCTTCAATGTAAAACAGCTGCGAGCATTTATGGAGTACGAACACAACTTTCTAGCATATTACCGAAGGTTTGACTCAATCTTGCCCTGTCAGAACATGGCATCTCCTTCAATATACTTTGTCGTACCCTCGGGTCAGGGATTATTCTATCGTTCAGGAAACATATGGTTAAACATATGCAATTCATCAGGGATTTGACTTAAATGAATATTCTGTGGCAGTAATCTGAGGCAATGATGTACTGCTCCAGGTTCACACGATGGATGGATTTTACTGGTAGGGGAAACCTTTCACGCCGGGTAAATGATTAGAGTGGTCTGCCCGTCATAGTACCATACAGGTATGAACGTCTTCTGTGGTGATTCGCATATCCCCTTACTTGTTCCCGATGTTCTCGTCCATATCACGCAGTTTCTGGGGAGGTAATGTAGGCAGTCATTTCTGAGCCCTCAACGTCCCGAACGACTCGATCAGTAGGATGCATTGTTGTCGATATGTTGTCCAAACGGCAGTATACGCATTCTTCATAGCGTCAATACAAAGCGTTGGTGCGCTGAGAGCTCTAGTAGTCGATTGATCTGGGAGTACGATCAGAAATACGTCATCACTGTATAACAGCGCCGGCATAGACTGCTTGCATATCACATCAGTCATATGGGCCTTGCTAGCTTTCAACTCTGTATGTAAAGTATGCAAATCGATGAAACATTACAAAAGCATCTGCCTGGTGATGGAATCGAGGGTGAATGATAAAATAATGGAGTCATCTGGCAGTAATTTACACGTAAACATCGCGAGTAATGAATGATTAGAGAATTTGTGGTGGCGCTAAAGACAAGACACTGGTGAAATAAAGGCCATGCGGCATTCACGTCCTACTAGTCAACTGTGAAGGATGGTGAAAAACTAGACCATTAATGTAGCGGAAACGGGTATATTAGTTCTGTAAGTGCTACCACATTATTTCAAAGTGTTGGTAGGCCTTTCAACATCTCTCAATACTTTGCATAAACCATGATTAAGGCTGAAGTTGAGCCAAATAGAAGGTGATATTGAGCCTGTGATGTGACAGGCCATGGCACTTGGCATTAACACATACACCTCAAGATGTTGGTACTAAAATCGTTGGGCGCTATGAATCCTTGTCCAGCCCTTGTTTTATGTGCACACACAGTGCAGACACTGTGTTTCGTATCTTACGTACCAGCAAGCCGGTATTAGCTAATAATCGATTCTGAATTACTATATGGAGTGCTGTTGACAGATATCAGTCAATAGGCCAAGGACAATGCTTCATGGTTATGAGCATTTGGGCTTCCTGAGAGCCGTTACTCAGCTTCAGCATGCAGCCACCTAACAAAACAAATCCAATAACATAGAAGAAAACACTGGGGTGGTTATGTTAATGATTTATAAACATGACTGCATGCATGGATGTATGATCTTGACAAGAATAAGACCCATAATTGACATTCATATACAGCGCCACACTGATTCCATCTGTGCTCCTGTCCATCAAAGGGGGTATGGAAAGGACTTACCTCCTGTAGTTCTGGAACTGAATAACTGAACATTGTCCATTTATATGTTATTTAGTGTATCGCTAACGGGAAATGCCAATTGAACACCACAGATATTTTATTAGGGATCTGTTGGACCAAATTGATGAGTGCATTGTAGACATGGAAAGAACTACATTTTGTGCTAGTGTCAGTTGTTTTACAGTTGTGTAAAAGCAAAACCGGTCAATTCCACCAGGCATTTATATTAAAATATTACTCAGTACAATTATGTACATATTGCCACATTACATGCTGTGCTAAACAGAACGCCAGCTTGTTCTTGGTACGTAGAGAGTCACTCGAACAACAGAAACAAATAACCAACATTACACGTGGGTTCCCCACAAAAAATTCATGTTATGCCAATCATTTCAAATTGCCCTATGGCAGAGATCATAAGCAAATACGAAACTATTGGTTTTAATCATAACACAGCATTGTCATTAAAATCGATAAAATCGGTTTATTAAAAGACCCGCGGATGCCCCGTGACATGCATCACTGAGTATCCGCTGTAATTCCTGCATTGCGTACATCACATAAATCACATGTGATTTGATGGTCATATGGTAATCCATCAAGGTGAACAAAGCTCACAGGTAAATTCCGACGGATTATAAAGTGCAACAGATTTCTTTGTGTTATTCTAGGAAGTCATTTTGTTTTTGTAAATCGTGCGCTTCTTCTAGGCAACATATACAATTTTTCCTCGACTGCACAATACTGACGCCGTAATGCTGTCAACCTCATCCCATCCCATCGCACCTCCTGCATAGTGTCGTTCTGAAGACGAATGGTTAAAGATGTATCCCTTCAGGGTTCGTGTTTCGATGCCAAAGTGGTGGCGCATACCTCTAGGTACGAGAAGTGCTCCTATTTTGCACAATTGGTTGTTGTAAGTACACAGAGATATTATTCACACACGTAGATAAATATTCTTCTAACGACTGGCTGATCTGACGACCATCGAACCATCCAGGAAACAGCGCCGCGGTTGATGGAGCTGGGGAACAACCAATCAAACACTCACTTTGTATGCTAATGCCAGGTATGTACTAATAGCGCTGAATAACAGTTCCATGGCCTAATGATTAGCTTGGCACACGGCCTTTTTACTTCAGCACAATTCGCCGCTAAGGTGTACCGGGAGATACAAGGTAATTAGGCCTGTGAATGTGTAATGCAAGCACCCAAAGGCCATGGAATAAAACGTTAAATACACACTTGTCTGCTATTTGTAACTCCGAAATCAATCAGTTTGTCATATGTCCTTTTATGCATAAATCGTATAAATAGAATATTAACCTAACTTAGCTCTTTTGGTTAGGGCGTATTTATCATTCAACGCATAGTGTAACACGAAGGACATTCTCAGATGATGAATTAACCCTTCACCTGGCAGGACAAAGCCCCTAATGAACCAATATGTACAACCATCTTGTGCTTTGCATCTGAAAATCCAAACACAATGGACAAAAGATTTTGGCAAGATTGTGTAGTAAAGTGGTATGTAAAATAACAATGAACTTCTTGCATTTAAGTGTATTATTTGGTGATGGAATGTGTCTACCTAATGGTTGTCGAGGTTTACATTGACAGAGAGGGGTATCAATTGGGGGGCTGCGATTGCATGCTCGGCTCAACGTCGTTAATGGCAAATATTGGTTTCCTGCTTATGAGGTGCATAAGTTAAGCTGTGAACAGGAGCAGATTGTCATTTCACGCCTGTGTCTTTACTGCACACGAGTCGGCCATGTTCAGTTGCTATTAAATGCTCTCGAGTCGGTCAGTGCAAAACCTGTATCAACCTGTGATAACCAATCTTCATCTGGAAGACAAATGAAACTGGTGCTTTGTTTAATATACTTGATTACCCAATCTCATCCACCTCTTTATCAAACCGGAATGACTTTGTCAGCCACGTGGCATTGTTGCGGTTTCCGGTAGATTACTTCCTGTTATCGCCTGTCGTCCTGCAGATTTCTTCCGCTTACAAAGTATATCAAGAGGCAGAAGGTTGTTGATGGAGCAGGCTATCGCAACTTTGTAGGGATAGTTACATTTAAACATGATACGTAAAGTATACGGATCTATGACAAGACCAATATGCACGATTTGCACCGTAACCTTTTTAAAGTTTTATGAGAATGGATCGTAACCAGTCATCTGCAAGGCCACATAGGTCTTTTTTGATACAAAAAATGAATAGATAAAGAGAGTCATTATTCATGCTATCATTGTTGTTATCGTCATTGTTATTATTATTCATATCGATTCAAGCGGAACATGGAGGCCATGACTTAATCATTAGCTTGGAACGAGTTCTACTCTTGTCTATTACATTCTCTTGAGGTTCATCACATTATCCATTCGATAGCTATATGTTTACAGTATTAAACTGGTAATTTTGTTCAGTAAAATGGTAAGCATACGATTGCTCTGAAATGCTATCTTGCCATGAAGCTTTACATTCCGTTTTGGTCTTTTTTTCCAAAACAAACCAATTCCCATATTCCATCGGTTAGGTTACAAGTCGCCATTGCAGTTCTACATATAGTGTTAGGGAGTACACGCGACCTAAATGCAACAGTGACGTAAAATAGAAGAACATTATTTCTGAACGATGAGCAGGTGGCAATTGCTTGATAATCCGCCGTACTGTATTCTGGTATCACCCATACAATGCTCTTCCCCGTTTACCTGTCTATGGTTGTCCCCCGTTAGCATCATGATGCACAGGTAGGCGAACAGTGAGCATTGTGGCCCCGCCATTTACAGCAGCGTACATGCATCGAATTAGGTTGTCAAAACATGATTGCCTCTCAATTTAGTTGGTTAAGAATATTCTCGCCTTGAACCAGAGTGGCTGTTCGGGTGTCTGACCAGTGTGGCTATTACTGTGGGTGACGACCATAGTGTCCGTTTGTGTGGGTGTCGATCATAGTGGCTGTTTTTGTGGGTGTCGACCAGAGTGGCTGTTTGTATGGGTGACGACCAGAGTGGCTGTTTGTATGGGTGACGACCACAGTTGCTGCTTGTGTGGGAGACGACCAGAGTGGCATTTTGTGTGGATGACAACCAGAGTAGCTATTTATGTGGCAGACGACCAGAGTAGCTATTAGTGTGGATGACGACCAGAGTGGCTGTTTGTGTGGGTTAAGATCAGAAAGGCTGTTTGTGCGGGTGGCGACCAGAGAAGTAGTTTGAGTGGGTGCCAACCAGATTGGTTGTATGTGTGGGTGAGGATCTGAGTGGCCCATATTCATAAAGTAACTAATCGAACTGAGCCACAGCCAATGTCCGTTATGATTACCCTCTTTATATACTAACAGATTAATGTAACTATTCCGACACATGGAGTGAATGCCCACATCTATAAACATACCTGACGAATCCAAATTGATAAGAATAATGTGAATGCTGTTTATTAGTTGCAATTGAGCAACTTGTAACGAATATTGCACGCTGTGAATGAGCAAGCGCCGGTCAATGCTTCTGCGTGCACTTACCTTTTGTCATTAAGGAGTCGTTTAAACACCTACCAAGTAGGTCATTTGACGAGCTGCTTTGCCATGCACCAGAGTATGTTCCATGTGAATCTATTCGTCAAACAATACAAATGGTCTGGTCTTATTTTGGTTCCAAATGGGTCATATCGACATTCAGTAATTTACTTGGTTGTTGTCTAAATGCTTCGATCTTAACCATTTATTGCTCTCCCCCTTAGGCTGTTGCATTACTTGTAAGCGTTAATCATTTAGATGGTCTCTTTTGCAATATGTGATGGACCTTTTTGCCATATGTTATGGTCCTATCTGGAATACATGATGGTCCTATTTGTAATATATGATGGTCCAAACTACAATATATTATGCGCCAATGTGCAATATTTGCTGGTCACATTTGCAAAATATGATGGTTCCATCTAAAATGCATGCTGGTCCCATCTATAATATATGATGGTCCCCTGTATAATATAGAATGGTCCTATCAGTAATGTAAGGAGATCCCATCCGTAATATACTGCACGTCTATCGTTACGTTCGGACATAAAGCATAACTTGTAATCTAATGTCAATTACGTATAGTTGTAAGCATCGGTGTCAGCGTGTCACCCACCCCACCCCGCCCCCTCGCCATCTCCACCTTAACTATCAAACATTCTCCGACAGTATTAAGCGGTAACTCCTGTGTCTCATTTCACGAACATATCGAGGACATCTGCAGCTTGAAATCGCCACATGATTGCCATTTTAGGAAAAAACCTATTCCATTTACCACAAATCCGACTGTGGTAAGATTTACATCCGTTTGACGGCGGGTGGCCAAGGAAGTAGGCCGTTTGTCCCATATACGCTCTGTAGTCAAAAGTAAAGGAGTCAAATCATATATCCATTCAAAACAAAATTGATATTTATACCACCGTTCTTGTGAGATTTGGCCGAAACACTGAATGTAGCCACGATGAGTGTAGGGTTAAGTCATATTATGGTTGTCTATTGTGCCTCTTAATATCTTATTGCAGTACTGAAAATTCAATACCGCCGTTGCTTTTTCTACTCGTAAGTACCAAAAACAGAAGAATTTAGGATTGAATGCATATAACAATAATGCAATAACCATTGATCGGAATTAATCAGCTCCTTGGGTTTGAGAGAGATACTTCTGATGAGTGATGTCGTTTACTATTATGTCAGGCTAAAGCCTAGATGAGTTCAAGAAACCGGACGGTACCTAAATATGTCATCCGTCTTGTTGGACGATACGGGATGGAAAATCGGCGTGAATGATTGTACAAGGCCATGATTGAATATTAGCCTATAATTTTATCTTTTGCAGTAAATTACCAATATGTTAAGTTGCATAAAGTATCATATGCCAAGCCAATATCAGACAATTTCGCCCATTTCTGCACCTTGAGTAAACGCCCTGGTTCTTTGTCGCAGATGCTTTCTATTTACTAAATTACCTGGTCGTGTTGGTAAATTGGGATTCATGAACCCTGGGATATTATCTGGCGTAGTAGATAGTCGTAGATGTGACACAAAGCGGTACTGGGGATAATAAAAAGGGTTTCGTTCGTATTAGCCAGCCCATTTGATTCCAAAATTGCTAGGTAAATTCTAATCAAACGAATATGTTCTGGGTTTGCGCAATATGTCTCAGTGTCTTATAATTATGGGAATCCCATGAAACCATTAACGGTTTGCTGTATTCATCAGCCAGCTGTCAGTGCGCATTACAATCAACGATGCCAGGCTTCTAGTTTGAGTCGCATATTGCACGCGCTCATCTGATACGACGTATTGCAATAGAATCACCTGCACGGGAGTGGCTATGAATTGCGGAAACCACCACGATTCAGAATGTATTGCCACTATCTGGCGATGGTAGGTATGACTGTCAAACAAGGGCATACAATTGCACAGTCCTCTGTAGCACCGTTATAAGATACTAAATTTATATTGTCAAAAAGACATTATGCCTAGATATTGTGCAAGTAATGCGGGTCTACGTAATATAGACCGGAGTTATGCTGCCGACATGCGCGGGTACAGTGAGACTGCTTTCATTATTATTGATTACGATGTATGAACAACAGGCAATAGAAACATTCGCATGGTTTATCAACTTTGAAATCGCAATGTGAATAATACCCGTTTATATAATTTGCAGCGATTTTAGCACCTAAACAAAGGTCGAACTTCATCAGCATTCTTTTGTAGGAGACCACCGTACGTACCAGCACAAAATGCGAATGTTATTTTTACTGTGTTATTATCGGTTAATGATTCACGCCGTTCGGGTAAGGCACGTGTGACAAATATTTCGATATTTACAGCAGATTATGATCTTGTTTAGTGTTGTGAGTCTCGTAGGGCTCAGATACTTATTTACTGATAGGTACTTAATACATGTTAGAAATAGATTATTTCTCCGCTTCATCCTCATCAGTCTTTCAGATTGTGGTGCAATGCATAAAACATATCTTCCGCGTGACAATCAATGTCAATGCACGCCACCTTTTCAATGGAAGATTCTATCCCAGTCGCAATGCCGGTTTGCTTATAACATATATTGCTGCTTATATGCTTGTAATTAATGATGAATCAACTGCATTGCGTTACCTCTGTAAGTCTTGCCCACAATACTGCATTTATTCCAGTCACTGCCGAGATGAAGCAGGCTGGCATAACCTGCACGTCGTTCCTGGTACCTAAGCTGCTCTCTATAGTTAATGCCATTAGTAATGAAGTTTCCTCTTTGTTTAATTAATTGCAAAAGCACCACCTTTCCGTTTCGTTTGAGTTGATACTCCCACCAGTATGTGACCTTATATCGACCAGCTGCCTTTACTTAAAGGTCGTCTGGAATATACTGCAGCTCCAATTTCCGAACATATTAGACTAATTTATATTGGTAACATATAATAATAATATAATAACAATTGCATTTCAGGTTCAATAAACCAGGGTAAAACAGTTTTACATAAATGTATAGATATACATATATATCTTTACAATAAAAATAATAATAATAATGACAATAAAAAAAGGATTGTTTAGAGTGAAATTAGAGGTATGCAGAGGTGCAATAATTTTAAAACAGCGAGTACACTCAATCGGTTATTTGTTGGACCTTATATAGAGGTCATTATGCAATCTGCTTTACATGCAAACATATGTTTGGCACTATCAATATGAGAAATTCCAAACAATTTACGAAAAACATTATTTTATACAATTTTCAGTTTCTTCATAGTTGGCTTTGAACGGCTGCACCATAATTGCGAACAGGACAAATTACCACAATACGATACAAACTCGAGAGAACGACGACAACGTTGATGATAAAATGTAAGAACTGGCATATGTGCTTCTGATCTGCCTTACAATGTTTTGATTGTCTTTCCATTTACCGTCCAGAACAATTGAACGATATTAATTTACATTGACGCTTATCAGATCAGGCCTTTACATTGAAATGGTAGGTTCTGTTTTGTACTTTGCTACTTGAACGTACATCAGCATTACATAGCTGATGATGGATGTGATGGTCTCAGTCTCTGCATTATCACTGCTTTACTACACTAAAAATGTTAATGTTGCCTTGAAAAACGTTAGCCATTATACAGAAGAGATGATCACCTTAACTTTGCATACTTTTTGCAATGTATTGTGCTTGAAGTTAGATACTCTAAGACGCCAGTCACCATCCATGACACTATTCATAGAGCACATCACACATTGCAAGCACTGAAGTTAACACCAGATAAATTCATCACCCTTCGACTACTGCAAGCTATGTTCAACATACATTGACATATTGATGCACAACATTCACAAATTGTAATTCTTTCATAAACAAACCTCGTTTGTGAATTATATTGCTGGGTGACAAATTCAGGAAATGTATTACTTGTATGTTGTCAAATGGGTCTGTTATTGATCTAACTTCGTCTTGCATTGCATTTCGCTGTATCGATATCCAGATCATTACTTCTTGTGTCTTTAGTGTTCTCAGCATGAGGCCTTAGACCTACGTGGGTGGGGATGAAAAGGGCCAACGTGACCCATCGGTTTTCCCTACAGTGGCGTCCTGGGGACTCATTACAGTTTCAAATGAATCAACATCACTGGTATAGCACTACTTGCATAGCACGCAAACTGTAACGTCCGTTTGTGAGACTCAGCGAGATATGTTCTGTTGGCCCAGGTTGGTATAATTGCTCACTTAACAACAACGGGGAGAGTCAGTTACAGGATACCAACCAGTACACTCGCCATGTCATCTTCCCCGTGAGTCAACAGAGGAACCATAGTGTGAATTAGCGTAAGGTTTTAGTAGGGTGCTGTTGACTTTTAGCAAACGTGTTGGCCATTAATCGTTGCTGTATCTGCAGGCTATGTAGACAATTTCAAGGTGATGTATTTTGTACCCGGTAATTTATGTCTGCTTTGATCCGTTTATGCACCTTGTCATGGTGTTCACAGCAAAAGAGTCATTTTTTATTTTGCAAATCTTTGTGATAAATTTAATTCACATACAGCAAAGAGGCATAAGAGCAGTAAATGATTATTGTCATATATGTTAGCCACAAACCTCAAACTTACCAAACAATTTTTTTAATCGTATTGTTGATCAGTGGGATATCGCAGTAGGGTTCAATGTCAACCTCTAGGATATAGTTTGCACACCACTGTAACACTTTTAAATGTGATACACGATTAAAATTGACCTGAATAGAAGTCGGTCTTCAAATTGTGTATTGTTTCAGCGTTGGTCCTCGATGGCCTTCTTTGCCTGTACTGAGGTTCTGATATAAAACATGTTAAGTATTGATTACAAAGCTTATCCATAACGAGGCAACCGATGCTCACGATGCATTAGCGGGTAATGCAAATCCTACTGAGCAATCTTCATGGTAATACATTAAAGTTCCTGTGGACTAAATATATACTGTACAGGAACAAATTTGTGGCAGTTGTGTGTAGAAGAGTAGGTTATGTGGATATGTGCATCAATGCATTAGGAAATGCTTCAAACGTGAGTGTTTATTGTTCACAGCACATCTGTACTGATTGGCTTGCCAATGTCTGCAACACAATCTTTGTGCGCGTTTAAACTCAAAAAATAAATTGCCACATTCTCTTGAATCATTCGAGACATTTCACTGGGATCCTAAAAGTGTATCTTAATGGACGATGTCAGACAAGTGCCAAACATCAAATATTTTCAATCTATGATTTAGAGTTATCTACAGACTGCTAATGTCCAACGGCTTTAGAAACGTAAGACGTGGGGCGTGGATAATCAAAAAGTAACACGAGTAGTCGGCTTTACGTCAGGCTGAGTTGTCTATAATTCCGCGTGCCTTACTGTAAGCATTTCTCTCATTCTGAAGCGTTGTGTGGAGAATGAGACGACCTTACATGTCTGTCCTGGTTGAGCATTATTGCATTATAATGTTTCTGTGGAAATGTTATTTACAGTATCTGCCGAGTTTAGCTATTGTTTGATTTAATCAACCCTCGACCAAGTTTGGTGCATGCAATTGTGCGCCTAGTGATAAAGAAAATCGGAAAAACACCAGATAATCATCCATATCCATGATTATGCTGATACCACCGTGTATATATATTATACAAAATTGCTATCAAAACATACATCAGCGCTTATTGCAGTTTAACTTTTGCTATATCAGTATTTGATTTTAAATGCAAATGTCAAAGCTCTAATATGAACGTCTCATAGTGGTCGAAACGTAAGTACGTTTTAGTGCGCAGGTTGTCGGCAGCATATAACATGGTAATTGTGACAAAGCAAGCACATTGCCCCAAAGGCCACGAAGTGCACATATAAGTTCCGAA
>CM067342.1:55355501-55460501 GCA_034190875.2 Urechis unicinctus
TGTCCCCAATAATGTAGTCGAAACCCACTCATCAAATGGTAGATGGATCATTGGGTCTCCACTGAGACTAGAATTGCCTGTGACCTGCTGTCTACATAATAACAGCAAAGATAAACGCGAATGAATACGCGCCCAGTGCTCTCGGGCAGATAACAAGACATTCGAGCCCACCATTTTTATGGGTCCAAATAGATTGCGCATAGATCAAACGACACAGAACGGAACATTTTCCAACGTGTGTTGTGACTAAATGGAAAATGCTAACAAATCCTCAAGGGATCTATTCACGTCAATTGCACTCTGTAAGAATGTAAGGAAAACTTTCATAATCATTTATTTTGATGGCGTTTCTAATGAAAGCGTTTTTGTTTTAATTTGGTGTGTTTGTGGTGTGACCTGTGGTGCGCCTACGCAATATATTAACCAGAACTGTAGCGATCTTCATGATTCGACTCTGTCATCCGACCAGCAGACCAGGGTTATGGAGAGCCGAATGGACAATCTAATTAGCATCACGGCGCAGCTGTCAGTGAAAAACATGTCACTGATTAACGATGGCTAACACAATGCCTCGAGCATTAGCATAAAGAAGAGGCTAGTTACAGCGGTTCTGTGTGCCAATAATAAGCCAGCTTTAGCAGCACTAATTTCAACGTATGATAATATGGTTCAAAGACAAATGGCATTTGACTTCCCTAACCATCACCAGTTTATTCGTTTGAGCCACTCTTGACACATGACATCCAATTATGCAGCAGGTCGCTTGATTGCCTTTAGCAGCACATTCACTGCTAGGGTGATATAAGTCTCATAAGAGATTCATCAAGCAGGTAATTGTAGGTACTTGATTGCCATGCCATTATTCAGGGAGTGATTATAAAGGTGGCGATGCATACGCAATGGGCTGGGTTTTAAAGTAAAATTAACACTAGAATTTCTGAATTGATTATTTAATGAAATGGTAAATGTTGCTAGCTTTCTACTCTGTATGTAAAGTATGCAAATATTAATCGATGAAACATTAAAGAAGCATCTGCCTGATGATGGAATCGAGGGTGAATGATAAAATAATGAAGTCATCTGGCAGTAATTTACACGTTAACATCGCGAGTAATGACATGATGGATTACGAGAATTTGTGGGTGGCGGCAAAGACAAGACACTGGTGAAATAAAGGCCTTGATCGTGCTTTGTTTTTCAAAACAGATTGGCCCCCTCAATTAGTTTTTTAAAAATTCCGCCAAAAGGGCTGTTTGGGGGTCCCGACCAGTGGTGGCTATTACTGTTGGGGGACGCCCAGAGGCCGTTTGTGTGGGTGTCGATATATGGCTGTTTTTTGGGTGAGCCATAGGGGGCTGTTTGTATGGGTGGAAAACCAAAAGTGGTGTTTGTTTGGGTGACAAAAACAGTTTTTCTGCTTGTGGGGGGAGACACCCAGAGAAATGGGTTTTTGTGGGTGGACCACCAAAACGGTGTGGGAGGTGATGCTGTTTGGTGGTGAGGGGCCGAGTGGGGAAATCCCTGGGGGTTTTTTGGGGGGTTTGGGGGATTTACGAAAACCCAAAGGGCGGTAGGGGTTTTGGGGTGGTGTGTCTCATTTCACGAACATATCGAGGACATCTGCAGCTTGAAATCGCCACATGATTGCCATTTTAGGAAAAAACCTATTCCATTTACCACAAATCCGACTGTGGTAAGATTTACATCCGTTTGACGGCGGGTGGCCAAGGAAGTAGGCCGTTTGTCCCATATACGCTCTGTAGTCAAAAGTAAAGGAGTCAAATCATATATCCATTCAAAACAAAATTGATATTTATACCACCGTTCTTGTGAGATTTGGCCGAAACACTGAATGTAGCCACGATGAGTGTAGGGTTA
This sequence comes from Urechis unicinctus, assembly GCA_034190875.2. Classification (NCBI taxonomy): domain Eukaryota; kingdom Metazoa; phylum Annelida; class Polychaeta; order Xenopneusta; family Urechidae; genus Urechis; species Urechis unicinctus. The sequence continues at coordinate 55,357,380 of CM067342.1, forward strand.
AGTCATATTATGGTTGTCTATTGTGCCTCTTAATATCTTATTGCAGAACTGAAAATTCAATACCGCCGTTGCTTTTTCTACTCGTAAGTACCAAAAACAGAAGAATTTAGGATTGAATGCATATAACAATAATGCAATAACCATTGATCGGAATTAATCAGCTACTTGGGTTTCAGAGAGATACTTCTGATGAGTGATGTCGTTTACTATTAATGTCAGGCTAAAGCCTAGATGAGTTCAAAGAAACCGGACGGTACCTAAATATGTCATCCGTCTTGTTGGACGATACGGGATGGAAAATCGGCGTGAATGATTGTACAAAGCCATGATTGAATATTAGCCTATAATTTTATCTTTTGCAGTAAATTACCAATATGTTAAGTTGCATAAAGTATCATATGCCAAGCCAATATCAGACAATTTCGCCCATTTCTACACCTTGAGAAAACGCCCTGGTTCTTTGTCGCAGATGCTTTCTATTTACTAAATTACCTGGTCGTGTTGGTAAATTGGGATTCATGAACCCTGGGATATTATCTGGCGTAGTAGATAGTCGTAGATGTGACACAAAGCGGTACTGGGGATAATAAAAAGGGTTTCGTTCGCCAGCCAGCCCATTTGATTCCAAAATTGCTAGGTAAATTCTAATCAAACGAATATGTTCTGGGTTTGCGCAATATGTCTCAGTGTCTTATAATTATGGGAATCCCATGAAACCATTAATGGTTTGCTGTATTCATCAGCCAGCTGTCAGTGCGCATTACAATCAATGATGCTTGGCTTCTAGTTTGAGTCACATATTGCACGCGCTCATCTGATACGACGTATTGCAAAAGAATCACCTGCACGGGAGTGGCTATGAATTGCGGAAACCACCACGATTCAATTATTGCCACTTTCTGGCAATGGTAGGTATGACTGTCAAACAAGGGCATACAATTGCACAGTCCTCCGCAGCATCGTTATAAGATGCAATGAGATGTTATTAAATACGATGTATGAACATGGTTTATTAACTTTGAAATCGCAATGTGAATAATACCTGCGCACCTAAACAAAAGCCGAGTTTCCTCAGAGGTCAGCATTCTTTAGTAGGAGACCACCGTACGTACCAGCACAAAATGCGAATGTAATTTTCATTGTGTTATTATCGGTTGATGATTGACGCCGTTCGGGTAGGGCACATGTGACGAATAGTTCGATATTTACTGCAGATTATGATCTTGTTTAGTGTTGTGAGTCTCGTAGGGCTCAGTACTTCATTTACTGTTAGGTACTTAATACATGTTAGAAATAGATTATTTCTCCGCTTCATCCTCATCAGTCTTTCAGATTGTGGTACAATGTATAAAAAATATCTTCCGCGTGACAATCAATGTCAATGCACGCCACCTTTTCAATGGAAGATTCTATCCCATTCTATGCCGGTTTGCTTATTACATATATTGCTGCTTATATGCTTGCATTTAATGTTGAATCAACTGCATTGCGTTACCTCTGCATTCACAACTATTTGGATCTTTTACTGGTTCTTATCAGATAGCAAACGTCGAGTGCTGGATTAAGGACTCTTGGGTGTTCGCATTACTATAGTAGGATGTCATATACACATGGGCTATGTATAGCAAGACCAAAGTGATATTTCTGTAAGCCATTTTAAAACTTGAGGGGGCCAAACAGGTACCCAGCTACCGTTCACGGCTTAGTAATTAGTAACACATCCACAGGTTATGACATAAACACTGTTATTTATCTAATCCCACTGCATTAATGGCATTATAAATGAGACAAGTTGTAAACAGTAGAAACCTAAAATTAACATTGCATGTTTGGGCTTCTGAACAGCCTTATGGGACGATTTGTGGAATTCTAATAATGGCGGATCGTAATGATTTGCAGCGATCAGGACTGAAACAGTCACTTAATATTCATCATACAGAATGATAAGGAATGCATTCAATAGTTACGACCGTATGCAATCGACGAAATGACAAATGAAGCAATTCATTTACCCTCAACATTCTACTGATTTTAAATTTATTCGGGAGTTCGCGTAGTCGCGCGCGCCGCCCTGGTGAGCTTTGTGAAACTAATTTCGGTTGACTTCCGGACAAGGATGGAATGCTGTACCCTGTATACAAAATATTCATTTAGTCATCAGGTAGTAACACAATAACAATATGCAGATTGGGACTGTGAAAATAATATCGATATATACATATGTAATAAAATTTTCAAGAAAGCTTGTTTGAAGTTGACAAGGAATGTACAAGCTTTGAAAATGTTTCCATAATTGTTAACAATTGCCCCTTTCACTTCTAGTTCCACAATCGTGAATTCCTTAAATGCCCTCATAGCACGCTCAACATGGATATGAGCCATATAGATTTTATCAGAATACCCTGACTGTTCTGCAGTGAATTAGTCTGCTATTTTGTTTTTATATGGGGAAATGACTCCTTTAGGCGAATCTCTTGCAATAGTTATACATCTGTCTATCATTTCTTGGTCACCAGCATCAAGTGACCTGCATCGATACATCCAATTCTGATGTCTGATGACCACCCCTTCCCCCCAATGTCAGACACATAAATAATAGCACCAGTAGGACACATCCCTGGTGTCTGACTGAACTGGTCTGTATAATCTAGAACATTTCGGATGTTGGTAATGTCATCGAAGCATGGAGCTCCTTTCTCTCGTATTGTCTCTGTTGAGGGCATAGAACATATGATCTCCAATTCCTGGAATAACAAGATACACCAAGTGTTGAACAAATTTGAGAAAGTACTTTACACAACCCCAAATTGCTGCGCCAAATCTTTCGAAGGCAAACCTAGACGAAGGGGTACAAGTGTTGAAAAAGGTTCTCTTTAAAAACCAATAACGATATTCGATTATGCACCTTATTCTTCCATACGTGTTTATACCTTGGCCCACACGACGTAACGCACAATTTCTGCTCAAATTCTACATTGAACCATTCAACTCTACTGGCATTACTCAACGAGCCCCGATCTGTCAGAAATCAGACAGCTGGGTTGTGAAAACAAGCGCGTCAAACCGGAAGTTCACAACCCAATAGAGCAACTTTGCATTAATAAAGTACATTAAACTGTTACTTCAAATACTTCTGGCTGCATATTTGGTATTTTATATAGCAATGTTATTTGACATTATATTGATATACTGCCTACTTCATAACTTGTTGGCTCGTGGCAGTCCCGGCGGAAACACTTCCTGATGACTAGGTTGATCTTATCAACCCACATACAAGGTAAATGTGGCTATACAAACACAAAGCCCAAATGGCCCTACCACGTGGCCATGCTGACTACACTAAGTAACTACAAATACAACAAATGCAAAGTCTTTACTACTTTATGGTTTTGTCGGGTCGTTATCCAGTATATGTCTTAACTAAATAGCAACTGTTTGAAGTTTTTAGTGAAGTGAAGCTGATAACACAGCACCTCTCAAAATTGATCAAAGCTAGTTAGCTAAGATCAATAAGATTTGTCATCATGGTTACGAGCGAGTCATTGTAATCCAGGATATCTCGTTGCATTACCGATAACAGCGGTCATGTTGAGCAGGCCTTTAGTCAGGTAATGCCATAAGCATTTACTGAGAAAGCTTACCCCAAGGGTGCAAGCAAATTTGTCCAACCATCAACACATTTTCCTATCTAAGAATATTCAACCTAAGTTTAGCTACCAAGAGTTGACGAGTATAGCAGCCTGCCATATGAAAGCATGCCATGAGACTGGCTGTTGAATTGAACAATGTGTTTCATTTAAATACATTATGATTTTGTATCACACTTTCGGAAGATAACTGAATAGCTTTATGCTGCCGTTTAAGAGGGCGGTTTCATAAAACTGGTTTCATATTATGGTATATGAATCCCGTTGCATCCTTTTTATGGACATACAAAGAGTCGATTATGATGCAACGCATTGTACCGCTTGATTGTAGAAATGGTCGATGGAACTCGACATTGCGCCCTTTGTTACACCGATAGGCGAAATGTATCCATACGCATAAGCTGAATACCCAATTATTGGAAAACATGCAAGCTGTGAGTACATAAGATATTATCTAAATCGCAACAAATAATTTTAATTTTAAATCTTGCCTACAATACTGCATTTATTCCAGTCACCGTCGTGGTGAAGCAGACTGGCATAACCTGCACGTCGTTCCTGGTACCTAAGCTGCTCTCTATAGTTAATGCCATTAGTAATGAAGTTTCCTCTTTGTCTAATTAATTGCATAAGCACCACCTTTCCATTTCGTTTGAGTTGATACTCCCACCAGTATGTAGCCTTATCTCGGCCAGCTGCTTTTACTCAAAGGTCGTCTGGAATATACTGCAGCCCTAGTGAAACTGTGAAAGACCAATTGCATTGCATTATATTGGTATCATACAATAATATAATAATAACAAAGGCATTGCAGGTTCAATATACCCGGGTAAAACAGTTTAACATAAATGTATAGATATACATATATTTCTTTACAATAAAAATAATAATGACAATAACAAAAGAAATGTTTTGAGGGAAATAAGATGTAATATGCAGAGGTGCAATAAACTCAAAACAGCAAGTACACTCAATCAGTTATTTGTTGGACCTTATATAGAGGTCATTATGCAATCTTCGTTATATGCAAACATATGTTTGGCACTATCAATATGAGAAATTCCAAACAATTTAAGAAAAACATTATTTTATACAATTTTCAGTTTCTTCATAGATGGCTTTGAACGGCTGCACCATAATTGCGAACAGTACAAATTACCACAATACGATACAAACTCATGTAGGTGTGGAGAGAACGACGACAACGTTGATGACAAAATGTAAGAACTGGCATATGTTTTGATTGTCTTTGCATTTACCGTCCAGAACAATTGAACGATATTAATTTACATTGACGCTTGTCAGATCAGGCCTTTACAGTGAAATGGTAGGTTCTGTTGTGTACTTTGCTACTTGAACGTACATCAGCATTACATAGCTGATGATGGATGAGATGGTCTCAGTCTCTGCATTATCACTGTTTTACTACACTAAAAATGTTAATGTTGCCTTGAAAAACGTTAGCCATTATACAGAAGAGATGATCACCTTAACTTTGCATACTTTTTGCAATGTATTGTGCTTGAAGTTAGATACTCTAAGACGCCAGTCACCATCCATGACACTATTCATAGAGCACATCACACATTGCAAGCACTGAAGTTAACACCAGATAAATTCATCACCCTTCGACTACTGCAAGCCATGTTCACCATACATTGACATATTGATGCACAACATTCACATATTGTAATTCTTTCATAAACAAACCTCGTTTGTGAATTATATTGCTGGATGACAAATTCAGGAAATGTATTACTTGTATGTTGTCAAATGGGTCTGTTATTGATCTAACTTCGTCTTGCATTGCATTTCGCTGTATCGATATCCAGACATTACTTCTTGTGTCTTTAGTGTTCTCAGCATGAGGACTTAGACCTACGTGGGTGTGGATGAAAAGGGCCAACGTGACCCATCGGTTTTCCCTACAATGGCGTCCTGGGGACTCATTACAGTTTCAAATGAATCAACATCACTGGTGTAGCACTACTTGCATAGCACGCAAACTGTAACGTCCGTTTGTGAGACTCAGCGAGATATGTTCTCTTGGCCCAGGTTGGTATAATTGCTCACTTAACAACAACGGGGATAGTCAGTTACAGGATACCAACCAGTACACTCGCCATGCCATCTTCCCCGTGAGTCAGCAGAGGAACCCTAGTGTGAATTAGCGTAAGGTTTTAGTAGGGTGCGGTTGACTTTTAGCAAACGTGTTGGCCATTAATCGTTGCTGTACCTGCAGGCTATGTAGACAATTTCAAGGTGATGTATTTTGTACCCGGCAATTTTGGTTGTGATCCGTTTCTGCGCCTTGCCATGGTGTTCACAGGGCAAAAGAGTCATTTTTTATTTTGCATATCTGTGTGATAAGTTTAATTCGACGTACAGCAAAGAGGCAAACGACCAGTAAATGATTATCGTCATAGATGTTATGTTAGCCACAAACCTCAAACTTGCCAAACAATTTCTAATCGTATTGTTGATCAGTGGGATATCGCAGTAGGGTTCAATGTCAACCTCTAGGATATTATTTGCACACCAATGTAACACTTTTAAATGTGATACACGATTAAAATTGACCTGCATAGAAGTCGGTCTTCAAATTGTGTATTGTGTCAGCGTTGGTCCTCGATGGCCTTTTTGCCTGTACTGAGATTCTGATATAAAACATGTTAAGTATTGATTACAAAGCTTATCCATAACGAGGCAACCGATGCTCACGATGCATTAGCGGGTAATGCAAATCCTACTGAGCAATCTTCATGGTAATACATTAAAGTACCTGTGGACTAAATATATGTGTGTAGAAGAGTAGGTTATGTAGATCTTTGCATCATTTCATTAGGATATGCTGCAATATATGTTTATTGTTCACAGCACATCTGTACTGATTGGCTTGCCAATGTCCGCCACACAATCTAGCTTTGTGCGCGTTTAAACTAAAAATATAAATTGCCACATTCTCTTGGATCATTCGAGATGTTTCACTGGGAACCTTAAAGTGTATCTTAATGGAAGAGGTCAGCCAAGCCCCAAACATTTAATTTCTTTAATCTATGATTTAGAGTTATCTAATGTCCAACGGCTATAGAAACGTAAGACGTGGGGCGTGGATAATCAAAAAGTAAAACGAGCAGTCGGCTTTACGTCAGGCTGAGTAGTCACTGTATAATTCTGCGTGCCTTACCTTAAGCATTTCTCTCATTCTCAAGAGTTGTGTTGAGAATGAGACGACCTTACATGTCTGGCCAGGTTAAGCATTATTACATTATATTGTTTACGTAGAAATGTCATTTACCTATTAGCAGTACCTGGCGAGTTTAGCTATCGTTTGATTTAATCAACCGTCGATATATATATAAATATATATATATATATATATATATATATATATATATATATATATATATATATATATATCTATATATATATATATATATATATATATATATATATATATATATATATATATACATATATATATATATATCTCATCTATATATATATATATATATCAGCGTTATATATATTAAGACTCCAGTACAGCGTTATCGGCTTAAGACTCCAGTACATATATATATATAGAGATATATAGAGAGATATATATATATATGATATATATATATAGAGATATATATATATATATCTCTATAGATATATATATGTACATATATATATATATATATATATCTGTCCATATATATATAAACATATATATATATATATATATATAAATATATATATATACATATATATACATTTATGTAGATAACAGATGTATATATATATACATATATGTATGTACATGTATAGATATATATCTATATTTTCTATATGTATATCCCTCTATATATATATATCTCTATATATATATATATATTCCGATATATTTATATATCTATGTATATATTTATCTATATATATATATACATATATATATATATACATATATATATATATATATATATATATATATATATATATATATATATATATATATATTCCGGTATATTTGTGTATATATGTATATATCTATCTATATATATATGCATATATATATAGTTATATATATGTACATTTATATATATATTTGCTTCTATATATATATATACAAATATATATAATCGTATATATATCTATTTCGATGTATATGAATATATACTCATTTATATGCATATATGATACATTTATATACATAATTATATATACATGAATATCTACAATTAAAATATATATATGTATATATATATATTTATATATATATATACATAAATAAATTTATAAATATACATATATATATAATTATATATATATATTTTTATATATCTACTTATATAGACAAACCGATGTATATGCATGTATATATTTATATAAATATAAATTTATATATAAATATGTATACATTTTATATTTATATATATATATTATATATGTATGTTATATATATTAATATATATATATATATATATATATATATATAGATATATATATATATATATCTATATATATATATATATATATATATATATATATATATATATATATATATATATATATATCTCTATATATATATATATCTATATATATATATATATATATATATATATATATATATATATATATATATATATATCCAGGGACACCTTTGTTCAACAACCTCCTCCTACCTCCACAAACTAATATGCATTAGTCCTATGTGGTGGCATGGATTTATAATAGAATAGTCCTTGTACATCTGGAATAGAATATTTTCAGGGCATTAAATGAACAGCATTATTTGATTTTAATGAAATCTACACATACAAAAGCAAACAACACAAATAAGAGACCAAATTGTGGTTGGAAAATTTACATGTCGAAGATTTCGTCACTCCATATGGTCCCTAAATTTACGGTTAGCCTCTCTCAGGGAATGATGCAATCTGATGTTTACGATGATACACATTACAGCAACATGACACTTGTATGATTGACATTGGGGTTGCTATAATTGGACCTCTTTAGCAAGAATGGTTTTGTTTCTGCATGTTGAATACAACCTTTCTCTAGAACATCCACTTCCTAGAACATTCACTTCCTGGTTGGAAAGGCCTTCGTCAATTAAAACAGCGAGAAATGCACATTTATGTTTGACTTCCAGTCAGACATACTCGCAAGTCATAACGAAGTTGTTTGGAGTAACTTCCACAAAAGGGGGCGCTGCTTACACGGTGTCACGTAGTTGGGCGGGCGAATGGCCGAGTTGGTATCTAATTATAACAAGATCTTTGGTGGTAGTATGCATCTTTCTCAAACAATACTAGAGAGCTTAATAAGGGTAACATTTGCATAGAAAAAAAATAATAATTAAGATCGCAGGAATAATCAAAAGACGTTATATATTATGGGTCGCACTTGAATCTGGAATGAGGAAGACTACATTGAAGGTTACTTGATAACCGGTGAAGTTTGTCAACTCCCCATTCAATGTGATTATCTCAGTGGATCAAATAACCCCAGTACGCTGAATAATTCATACATGCAACCTGTGCTGCATGTTCTATTCTTTGAGGATTGGGAAGAGAAGCAGTATGTTGAATCATGTTACGAGGCTTAACCACTGGCTGTAAGTCCGTACATTAGGTGAGTCGTTAACCACGCAGGTCACAGTCGTGTCTCCGTGGACAAGTTTAAAATGTTGGATGGACCATTTCCACTTCGAGGATTTGCCAGTTTTGGGCATCACTGCTGACTTCCGTTTAGTAGAGATCAACTATATAACACCCGTACAAAACGCTGTAACCCCATGTGTTACTCGCCACGTATACAATGACTCCACGCTAATGAGTAGTATTGGTGGATGTTGATGTCGAATATAGCGATTGGATATATTATTTCTTATTAAGATGTCGTGTAGCTATTATCGCAAATATTTGAAGTTCGAAGAAACCCTACAGGTCAACACAGAAAAGTAGGAAATATCTACATTCACTGGTTCAACGGAATGCATACGGTGCTTGAACGTATTTCACGAGTATATTAAGTAGGAAGTGTTTTTGTCTTAAATAACGATAAAGTTCATTCCATTGCCGAGCTTCCGAATACAAATGTCGATTTTGATTGGACCGACAAACAATAAATATGGTTTGATTATGCTTTGATGAGAGTATGGTATATATATATATATATATATATATATATAGATATATATATATATATATATATATATATATATATATATATATATATATATATATATATATATATATATATATATATATATATATATATATATATATATATATATATATCTATATATATATATATATATATATATATATCTATATATATATATATATATATATATATATATATATATATCATTTACACAGCAATGAAGCGAGTAATGTAAGGTGCTAGGATCGGACTAAACGTATCAGTAAAGCAATTTTGGCATGACATGTAGTATAGAGAGACTGGAGACAATGACATTAGCTTGTCTGATAATGCCTGTCGCATGTTGTTATAGCACATTACGAACACCCAGCGGATGTTCCTACGGGTGTGCCACCTGGTATTCTTCCATTGAGAAATGAAAAGGTTGAGAGAACTTTCAAATGGACACCTCAGAGTGACTTTGGAGGACACGGTGATGGAATGCATGGGGAAAATTTTGGCTCAAATACTGTCTTTGATTGACGTCAGCTGTGTGAATCCAATATTTCATGAACTAAGCTTAAATTATACTTTGTCAAGGCGAGTGTGTTACTTATGTGTTAAGCATTGACAGTGCAAAGCAGATCATTGTTGTGCAATAAAAGATCCCACGACTGTTGCTTCTTTTTTCACCTGCGCATTCAGCAAATAAATTCGAGTTTAAATTACTTGCCCGCAGTACTCACAACTCAGTTACCATCAGAAAAATAAATTCATTCAGGACAAGCGGTATAAGTTCCTTCTCAAATGATTCTTCTTATCCATAGGATTGTCATTACTAGAAGGAAGAGCTGCTGTTGTTAAGGCAACTTTGTTAGACGATGCGTAGATTCATGGCGAAGACAGTGCAAATGTTTATCGGAATACACATGACTTCGAGGCTATGAACATTATGACCTCAGACTCTTGTATAAGCTTGAGGCGGTCAATATAGACTTATGATGTGGATATCTCTTAGAATAATATGCATCATTAATGGTGTATTTGTGCTTAAAAGATATGCAATAAAACTGCTGCGAATAGTAACATTACTTGCATTGCGCGGAAGTTCCCAGAAAAGGAATTCGACCGAATAACCAATGCTCCTGTCCATCAAAGGGTGTGTGGAAATGACTGATCGCCTGTCGTTCTCAAACGCACAATGTCTTGTATGGGTACGGAGGAGTTTACAGCGCAGCTGTAAATACTGACGCAAACAGATCAAGATGATTAGAATACAAAAGCATATAACACAAGCCCACCTGCACTTAACGCCCCCGCTTAACAGCACCGAGCTTAGATCATGACATTGAGTGTGCAAGTGAACACCTGCGCATGAGGCAAGCGCTTTATGACACTAAAGTTTCTCACAAACTAAGCTAGGGTTCGCACAGTCTGACCATATCAGGGTGAATAATTGATGATATATATATATTCTCTGGATTTTATCAAGCTTTACATTATTCATGTCCCAGCGTGTTCTATTGAATTCCGAGCTCAGTTTTCTACCACAATCCCATCGGTGCTGGTATGACAACAATCTACCATATTCACAAGGGCACCCATAAAGTCGTTCTGGTGACACTCGGATTACAATGTCTCTCGTCATTTGTTGTGCTTCAGTGCACTATTTGTGGCAAATATCTTGAGGTGAGGAAATCACTTGCAATTTGTTAGTATAACTACTTGTGTTTATTATCCACACGGGAAGATCAAAATTCCTATAGCGATTGATTAATCTGACAGCCATCAAACCATTCTGGTATCAAATCCCTTAATGGACTTCTAAAGCTTGGCCTTTTCGTACTAATTTGAATGAGTAGAGGAAAGGTCGCGGTTGATCACTGAAAGCTATTGATAAGCATTTTTCTATACAATCGCTGGTCGACGAGTTGGGCTGCAGCAACCCCTGTTGTGTCGCCAGATTCTCCACCAAATCTCAAGCATTACAACGCAGAAGTAGGGCCGGTACGAACAGACATCTTTCATGCACGGATACGTGCTATATTCCAGAACTATTACAATAACTCTTCTATGGTTCGCTTTGGCAGAACCAGTTACTGTGGTACTTGGTTAGGTATATGACAGATGCTTTCCCACATGCACTATGCTCCATCATAGTCCAGCTTGTTCTACTAGTGTAACTTAAACGGGAAACAGGGCCAGCCCGCAGGCTTTATACTGGCTGCTAATTTACACTCGTTTCATTTGAGTTGAATAATATGTCAATATTTGTACTATTCATAGTAATCCTTATATGTAAAACAGCTGCGAGCATTTATGGAGTACGAACACAACTTTCTAGCATACGAAGGTTTGACTCAATCTTGCCCTGTTAGAACATGGCATCTCCTTCAATATACTTTGTCGTACCCTCGGGTCAGGGACTATTCTATCGTTCAGGAAACATAAGGTTAAACATATGTAATTCATCAGGGATTTGACTTAAATGAATATTCTGTGGCAGTAATCTGAGGCAACGATGTACTGTTGAAGGTTCACACGATGGATTGATTTTATTGGTAGGGGAAACCTTTCACGCCGGGTAAATGATTACTGTGGTCTGCCTGTCATAGTACCATACAGGTAAGAACGTCTTCTGTGGTGATTCGCATATCCCCTGACTTGTTCCCGATGTTCTTGTCCATAACAGCAGTTTCTAGAGTGGTAATGTAGGCAGTCATTTCTGAGCCCTCAACGGTCCGACCGACTCGATCAGTAGGGTGCATTGTTGTCGATATACCGTCCAAACGGCAGTATACGCATTCTTCATAGCGTGAATACAAAGTGTTGGCGTGATGAGAGCTCTGGTAGTCGATTGATCTGGGAGTACGATCAGAAATACGTCATCACTGTATTACAGCGCCGGCATAGACTGCTTGCATATCACATCAGCCATATGGGCCTTACCGCGCTCGAACATAAACGATACGGTCACAGTACGACCATCCAGCTCCAGTTATCTAAGTTTAATCCGTAACTTTCACTCTCACCTCTTCTCACTTGTTTCACCTCAAGCACTTCAATTTAATCACCGATCTTACTCATTTCACATCATTCATTTTGATTCAAACAATTTGCTTTAATTATTTTATTTCGAGTAATTTCACGTCAATCGTGTAATTTCAATCATCTCTCCAGTTATTTCATGTTAATCACTTATTTCGAACACCCTTCTCTGGTCACTTCATTTCAATGACCCCACTCTGTCCTTTTTCTTTCACCTACTCCATGTCAACACCTCCCACAATTCATTTCAGTTCAATCGCTCCATTTTAGTCACTCATCTCAGGTCATTTGATCAATAATTCAATAATTCTGTGACCACTGCCCTGATCACGTGATGGCGTTTATTCGCCTTTTGTTCGTTTCCCGATTGACTGCATATCAAATAAAGTTCATTAGCTAGTCCCGTATGTCAGACATTTGAGCTATAGCACATTCAAGCCATCATAGCATAACAACATCAGCCAATTCCACAAGGTGACACGATGATTCCCATTAAATTCGGCTGGTTTATGAATTGCGCGGAGTTGGCAGTATCCCGTTGACGCCATGGCGCCAGCCTGATTACGTAATGCCCCCATATGTCGTGCGGAGCAGATGGAGACCCAAGATTAATTGCCAATTAGAGGCTTCCAGCCAGAAAACTGATTCAATAGCTTTTCTATAAGACAAATCTCGTGGTGTGGTGAGATGTCACAGCGAGGATTATCCAAACAAATTCTAGCCATTCAACCAAATGCCAACATAGAACACCTTTCCTTAGCTAATTCTCTGTTGTTAAAGTAACAGGGTAACTAACGGAGTGGAGTGTGATTGTGTGGTGGACGTTGGAGGGGGCGCTGGAGGGTAAGCATGCTTGTCGTATATATATATATATATATATATATATATATATATATATATATATATATATATATATATATATATATATATATATATATATATATATATATATATATATATATATATATATATATATATATATATCTATATATATATATATATATATCTATATATATATATCTCTATATATATATATATATCTATATATATATATATCTATCTCTATATATTGGATATTGCTGGGATCGCTATAAATATATATACATACACATATATAATTATTTGTATATTTATACACATATATATATATATATATGTATAGATATGTATATGTGTATATATATATTATATTCACATATATATCTATATATATATGTAAATATGTATCTATATATCTATATATTGATATATATTTATATTTTTTCTATATATATATCTATATATATATATAGAATGTCTATCCTCTATCTCTCTATCTATATATCTATCTCTATCTATCTCTATCTATCTCTCTCTCTATCTATATATATCTATCTATATCTATATATATATATCTCTATATATATATATCTACATATATATATATTTGCCTGGGTGTGCGGGTGTGAGGTCTGTGTGGTGTGTGTAATGTGTGTGTGTGTGTGTGTGTGTGTGTGTGTGTGTGTGTGGGTGTATACATATGTATAGTATGCCAAAAACCACATTGGCCGGAAATCCAGCTGGGTAACTGAGTACCAATCAGTGGTCTTGCCGACCCATCTTTGGAACAATCCAGTGAGATTTTACCATATATACAATTCACTACCATGACCGTAAGGAAAACCAAAAACGCAATGATCTTCGCAAAAGACGTCCAATTATTTAAAATATTGGAAATAATGTAATACACACACTGTGCAACCGAGATGATGATGGCAAAATGACGTTCAATTCCCACTAGCTAGCGAGGATGGTGACCTATCACAGAGTTTATAGCTGAACTAAGAGGGCTCGCTCTGACAAGCTGTGCGGTGACTATGATAATGGGTGAAATACACCTCCTCAGGTGACGCTACCATGAAATCAACAAAAAAACATGGGACTGTTTATCCCACCCCTTGGTTTCAGGCGCCAGTAAAATATATGGAGTTGTAGCGGACACTCTTTGATTCTTTAAGACAAACTGCTAGTTGAACTTTTCTGTTGAAGGCGATTGTCATTTTCGAGTTCGGTGTCAAGACTTCTTCGCGTTCGTGTTACAGAGTCTTCTGATTGGTCGAGGCGACCACGCCTCCGAATTAATCAGAAAATTCCACGTGGTTTTAAGACACGATATTTCAAAGCAACACACGGCTCACCGGTGGCCTCTTCACATATAGTCTCGGGCGAAGGCAAGAGTGAGCCCTCTTAGCCTAGCTATAACCTCTGTTGATCTACGTGATGGAACATTCCACGTTAATACCAGTATTCACTGAAATACAATGATAAATCTTTCCATTCCTCATGACTGACATATTTCCACTTTGGCATATTAAGCATTATCCTCTTATCGCTCTACGACATTCACACCTGACAGTTCATTGGCGGCAACAATAGCGCTATCAGGCTAATCTCAGTTTTTATCAATCACCTGAAGTAGATGACCTGTCAATCACCATTGTTCCAACCGCAAAAATAACTGTAAATGCCGGTGGAAGTTGTTTGTACCCTGCACAGATAGTATTGCGCTACCCGACCGTTGTTTTCTTTGCCTCACATTGGAAACGAGCAGGCCCTGGTCTAGCCTCATTGACCGTAGACGGTAATAACTTA
This sequence comes from Urechis unicinctus, assembly GCA_034190875.2. Lineage (NCBI taxonomy): Eukaryota > Metazoa > Annelida > Polychaeta > Xenopneusta > Urechidae > Urechis > Urechis unicinctus. The sequence goes on from CM067342.1 coordinate 55,372,841, forward strand.
CAACCCGCCACGTCAACACTGTAGACGATAAGAACCTACTACCCGCCACGTTAACACTGTAGAGGGTATTAACTTACTACCCGGAACGTTAACACTGTACACGGTAATAACTTATTACCCGGCACGTTGACACTGTAGGCGGTAATAACTTAATACCAGCCTTTTTGACACTGCCAACGTAAGCGATGCTGACGCATACTGATTAAGGGTCTCGAGTTCTCCCGGTTGGTGTAACTGTCGTGCCATTTATTGACCAGAATCCACGATGGCCTTCCGAAGAGCGCATTGACGCACATTATGATTTTTCTTCACTTGTCCCGATAGGGAACGTTATGATTATATTTCGCAGGTAGAAAAGATCGACAGAAGCTTCGTCCAATGTACACTAGGACCTTAATGACCACCCCAGGCGTTTGGGGTGGCGATCACAGGATAAAGTTTGTGTGATTGTTTTAAATGACCTGAATAGTTGACGGTAAGCCTGTGGATCACAGTCGCATCCCATTACGGGTTTCATTGTTACTATAAGTTATCCCTGCCTTTACAACTTTAGGCGATGCTTCAAATATCCCAAGAAGAGAGCTTACCTGGCTTTTAATGAGATACCTGGGTTAATATGACCCGGTACTATGCGGAGGATGCTGTACCCGTATTTGCAGAGTACCTGAGTATCTGCACTTACTAAAGTTGCTGTTTCGCACACGACTGGATCGTGATATAACACTCCGCAAAAGGCTGATCTATAGTAAATCCAATTCCTATTTCGAACTGCTACTGACAGCAGCCAATAATTCGTCATCCTTGTGCCATATTAACAACCGTGACGAGCGGAAAAGTGCACATGCGGTAAAAAGTACTCCGTAGAGAGATAACAAGAGGTCACGATACAGAGGAAAATGCCGGCATACCTCAACGTATAAAGTTGGCAACTTAATAGAGTTTCCGAAAACATTGTGTTGTTCAAAGATCCTTGTTCCAGTCCAAAAGTTTTCAGATTCGGACGTATTTAGCTGTAACGAACTTATAAATCGCATCCTTATCAGTCTGACCTAAACAGCCATGTATTGGATATCGTACCACCAATCCCCTCCCAATGAACAATATCACCTTCACGCGAATATGCAGAGGTGATGTGTGCATTTTAAGGGGTTTATTTTCGTCGAAGAAATCACCCTAACAGTTTGTAGGGTTGTATCGTAATTTTGAGACTAAGAGCACCCAGGCTATGGAATAAAACGTTAAATAAAACACTTGTTTGCCATTTGTAACTCGCTTATCGCGTGTCTGAAATCATCAGTTTGTTTATATAATCCTTTTACCAGAAATCGTTAAAATAGAACATTAACCTTACTTAGCTCTGTTGGCTAGGCTGATTTATCATTCAAAGTATAGTGTGGCACGAAGGACATCCTCGGTGAATGAATTGACCCTTCACCTGGCAGGGCAGAGCCCCTAATTAACCAATATATCAAACCATCTTGTGCTGGGCATCTGAAAAGCCAAACACAATGGAAGAAAATATGTTTGTAAGATTGTGCAGTAAAGTGGTTTGTGCAATAACGAAGGACTGCTTGTATTATTCAGTGATGGATTGTGTTTACCAAAAGGTTGTCGAGATTTACATTGACAGTCACGTGTATCAATTGGGTGGCTGCGATGGCATTCTATGCAATATCTATTTTACCATGCTCATCTAGACGTCGTTAATGGCGAATATTGGTTTCCGGCTAATGAGGTGCATAAGTTAAGCTGTGAACAGGAGCAGATTGTCATTTCACGCCTGTGTCACATTGACTGCACACGAGTCGGCCATTTACTGTTGCCATTAAATGCTCTCGAGTCAGTCAGTGGGAAACCTGAATCAACCATGTGATAACCAATCTTAATCTGGAAGACAAATGAAGCTGGTGCTTTGTTTATTGTACTTGATTACCCAATCTCATCCACTCCTTCATTAAACCGGAATGACTTTGTCAGCCACGTGGCATTGTTGCGGTTTCCAGTAGATTACTTCCTGTTATCGCCTGTCGTCCTGCTCATTTCTTCTGCTTACAAAGTATATGGAGATGGCAGATGATGTAAGTAAGAGAGGTTACATCAGAACGATCTGTCGGACCTTTGAAGATTGTTGATGGAGCAGGCTACCACGACTATGTAGAGATAGTTACATTACAATATGATACGTAAAGTATACGGATCCGTAACAAAACCAACATGCACGGTTTTCACTGTAACCTGTTTAGAGTTTTATGAGAACGGAATGTAACCAGTCATCGGCACGGCCACATAGGTGTTTTTTATACAAAAAAAAAAAAAAGAAAATCAATATTTTATTAGTTTGTTCATGTTATCATTGTTGTTATCATCATTGTTATTATTATTCATATCGATTCAAGCGGAACATGGAGGCCATGACTTAATCATTAGCTTGGAATGAATTCTATTTTTGTCTGAACCCATTACTATGACCTTCACTTAAGGCTATCACATTATCCATTCGATAGCTATATATTTACAGTATTAAACTGGTAATTTATTTCAGTAATATGGTAAGTATACGATTGCTCTGAAACGCTGTTTGTATGGGTGTCGACCAGAGTGGCTGTTTGTATGGGTGACGACCACAGTTGCTGTTTGGGTGGGTGTAGACCAGAGTGGCTATTTGAGTGGCAGACGACCAGAGTAGCTGTGAGTGTGGATGGCGACCAGAGTGGCTGTTTGTGTGGGTTAAGAGTAGCTGTGAGTATGGATGGCGACCAGATTGGCTGTTTGTGTGGGTTAAGACCAGAGTGGCAGTTTTAGTTTCCATCCTCAATATATGATGGTCCCATAAACAATATAATCTATTTGTCACTTGGCCTCAAACAATACCAATCTATTTTTTTCAAAATGGGTCATTGCTGGTGTTTGCTTCGAAATATTTGATGGTTCCATTTAAAATGCATGATGGTCCCATTTGTAATATATAATGGTCCCATCTGTAATATATGATGGTCCCATCTGTAATATATGATGGTTCCATCTAAAATGCATGCTGGTCCCATCTAGAATATATGATGGTCCCCTGTATAATATAGAATGGTCCTATCAGTAATGTAAGGAGATCCCAGATACTGCCAGCTTATCGTTACGTTCGGACATTAAGTATATCTTATAATCTATTGTCTATTACGTATAGTTGTAAGCATTGGTGCTCTGTATTCAAGAGTAAAGGAATCAAATAAAATATCCATTCAAAACAAAATTGATATTTATACCACCTTTGTTGTGAGAATTGACCGAAACACCGAATGTAGCCACGTCGTTCGGGTAGGGCACATGTGACGAATAGTTCGATACTTACTGCAGATTATGATCTTGTTTAGTGTTGTGAGTCTCGTAGTGCTCAGATACTTGAATAGCTGGAGCATTCCCGAATTTCTCTAAGGCATTTACTGTTAGGTACTTCATATTAGAAATAGATTATTTCTCCGCTTCATCATCACCAGTCTTTCAGATTGTGGTGCAATGCATAAAATATATCTTCCACATGACAATCAATATCCATGCACGCCACCTTTTCAATGGAAGATTCTACCCCAGTCGCAATGCCGGTTTGCTTATTACATATATTGCTGCTTAGATGCTTGCATTTGATGATGAATCAACTGCATTGCGTTACCTCTGCATTCACAACTATTTGAATCTTTTACTGGTTCTTATCAGATAGCAAACGGATATAGGACTCTTGGGTGTTCACATTACTATAGTAGGATATCGTATACAAATGGGCTATGTATAGCAAGACCGCAGTGATATTTCAGTAAGCCATTTTAAAACGCGAGGGAGCCAAACAGGTACCCAGCTACCTGTCACGGCTTAGTAATTAGTAACACATCCACAGGTTATGACATAAACATTGTCAGTTATCTGATCCCACTGCATTCAAGGCATAAAAAATGAGACAAGCACTTATTTGTGTTGTAAACAGTAGAAACCTAAATTTTACATTGCATGTTTGGGCTTCTGAACAGCCTTAGGGAGCGATTTGTGGGATTCTAATAATGGCGAATCGTAATGACTTGCAGCGATCAGGACTGAAACAGTCACTTAATATTCATCATACTGAATGATAAGGAATGCATTCAATAGTTACGACCAACCAATTACCGCATGCAATTGACGACATGACAAATAAAGCATACATCCTATTCATTTACCATCAATATTCTGCTGATTATAATCTTATAGAGCAACTTTGCATTAATAAAGTACATTAAACTGTTACTTCAAATACTTCTGGCTGCTTATTTGGTATTTTATATAACAATGTTATTTGACATATTGATATACTGCCTACTTCATAACTTGTTGGCTCGTGGCAGTCCCGGCGGAAACACTTCCTGATGACTAGGTTGATCTTATCAGCCCACATACAAGGTAAATGTGGCTATGCAAGCACAAAGCCCAAATGGCCCTACCACGTGGCCATGCTGACTACACTAAGTAACTACAAATACAACGAATGCAAAGTCTTTACTACTTTATGGTTTTGTGGGGTGTAGTATCAAGTATATGTATTAACTAAACAGCAACTCTTTGAAGTTTTTAGTGAAGTGCAGCTGATAACAAAACACCTCTCAAACTTGATCAAAGCTAGATAGCAGAGACCAAAAAGATTTGTGATCATGGTTACGAGCGAGTCATGGTACCCCAGGCTATCTGGTCGCATTACAAATAACAGTGATCACTGACATGTGGCGGAGGCCTGTTGTCACATAATGCAATAGGCGTTTACTGAGGGTACAAGAAAATTTGTACCACTGATAGAGATGGGTTTATCATCAACTCATTTTCCTCATTGAGAATATTAAACCTCAGTTTAGTTACCAAGAGTTGACGAGCACCACAGCCTGCCATATGAAAGTATTTCCTGCGAATAGGATAAAGTGTGCCATTTATATTCATTATGATTTTGTATCGCACTTTGGGAAGATAGCAGAATAGTTATATGATGGCGTTTAAGATGGCGGTTCAAGATAACTAGTTTTATATTACGGTATATGAATCGTGGTGTATCCTTTTTATGGACATGCAAAGAGTCGATAATGTATCGCTTGTTTTCAAATATGGTCGATGGAACACGACATTTCGCCCTTTATTCCAAAGGAGAGGCAAAATGCATCCATACGCCTAAGCTGAATTCCAGTCACCGCCGGGGTGAAACAGGCCGACATAAACTGCATGTGGTTCCTGGTGCCTAAGTTGCTCTCTATAGTTAATGCCTTTAGTAATGAAGTTTCCTTTTTGTCTAATTAATTGCATTAGCACCACCTTTCCATTTCGTTCGAGTTGATACTCCCACCAGTATGTGACCTTATCTCGACCAGCTGCCTTTACTCAAAGAGCGTCTAGAATATAATGAAGCCACAGTGAAACTGTGAAAAACCAATTGCAGAACATATTAGACTGATTTATATTGGTAACATACAATAATATAATAATACCAAGGGCATTGCAAGTTCAATATACCAGGGAAAAACAGTTTTACATAAATGTTTAGATATACATATATATCTTTACAATAAAAATGATAATAATAATGACAATAACAAAAGGATTGTTTTAAGGGAAATTAAATGTAATATGCAGGGGGCATCAAGTACACTCGATCAGTTATTTGTTGGACCTTATATAGAGGTCATTGTGCAATCTGCTTTACATGCGAGCATATGTTTGGCACTATCAAAAAGAGAAAAACAAACAATTTACGAAACACATCATTTTATACAATTTTCAGTTGCTTCATTGTTGGCTACGAACGGCTGCACCATAATTGCAAACAGTACAAATTACCACAATATGATACAAACTCCTGTAGGTGTGGAGAGATGCTTTCGAAGACGCCAGTCACCATCCAATACACTATTCAAAGGGCAAATCAACCATTGCAAACACTGAAGTCAACACCAGATTAATTCATCACCCTTCGACTAATGCAAGCTATGTTCAACACTGACATATTGATGCACAACATTCACAAATTGTAATTCTTTCCTAAACAAATCTCGTTTGTGAAATATATTCCTGGGTGGCAAATTCAGGAAATGTATTACTTGTATGTTGTCAAATGGGTCTATTAATGATGTAACTTCGTCTTTAATTGCATATCGCTATATCGATATCCAGACCATTGCTTCTTGTGTCTTTAGTGATCTCAGCATGTGGCTTTAGACCTACGTGGGTGGGGATGAAACAGGCAAATATTGTGTTGAACTGCCAACGTGACCCATCGGTTTTCCCTACAATGGCGTCCTGGGGACTCATTACAGCTTCAAATGAATCAACATCACTGGTATAGCACTACTTGCATAGCACGCAAACTGTAACGTCCGTTTGTGAGGCTCAGCGAGATATGTTCTCTTGGTCCAGGTTGGTATACTGGCTCACTTAACAACGACGAGGATAGTCAGTTACTGGATACCAACCAGTACACTCGCCATGCCATCCGCCCCGTGAGTCAATGGAGGAACCATGGTGTGAATTAACGGAAGGTTTTAGTAGGGTGCGGTTGACTTTTAGCAAACGTGTTGGCCATTAATCGTTGCTGTATCTGCAGGCTATGTTGACAATTTCAAGGTGATGTATTTTGTACCCGGTAATTTTGGTTGTGATCCGTTTCTGCGCCTTGCCATGGTATTCACAGTCAAAGAGTCATTTTTTCATTTTGCAAATCTTCGTGATAAATTAAGTTCCACGTACAGCAAAGAGACATGCGGCCAGTAAATGATTATCGTCATAGATGTTAGCCACAAACCTCAAACTTGCCAAACAATTTCTAATCGTATAGTTGATCAGTGGGATTTTGCAGTAGGGTTCAATCTCAACCGCTAGGATATTATTTGCACACCACTGTAACACACCGTGATACACAATTAAAATTGACCTGCATAGAAGTCGGTCTTCAAATTGTGTATTATGTCAGCGTTGGTCCTCGATGGCCTTCTTTGTTTGCGTCTCACTGTGATCGAAACGTAAATACTTTTTACTGCGCAGGTTGTCGTTTGCATGGTTATTGTGGCAAAGCAAGCACATTGCCCCAATGACCACTAAGTGCAAATATATGTACCGAATGTTTGGATATTATTCCGTCAGTTGTATCGGCTTGAGACTTAAGATTCCAACATAAATATATATATATATATATATATATATATATAGATATATATATATATATATATATATATATATATATATATATATATATATATATATATATATATATATAGATATATATATATATATATTTATATATATATATGTATATATTTATATATATGCATATATATATAATATGAATACATATATATATTCATATATATTTATATATATATATGTAAATATATTATATATATATATATATATATATATATATATATATATATATATTTACATAATACATATTGTCTACATTCATTCATGATAATCTCATTCATAGCAAATGTCACGTTAATCGTGGTAGTACGCATCTTTCTCGAACAATACTAGACAGTTTGATGAGGGTAACATTTGCATGGAAAAAAATAATAAATTAGATCGCAGGAATAATCAAAAGACGTATATATTAAGGATCGCACTTGAATCTGGAATGAATAAGACTACACTGAAGGTTTCTTGATAAGCAGTGAACTTTGTCAACTCCTCAGTCAATGTGATTATCTCAGTGGATCAAATTACCCGAGTACGCTGAATAATTCATACATGCAACATACGCTGCATGTTCTATTCGTTGAGGATTGGGAAGAGAAGCAGTATGTTTAATCATTTTACGAGGCTTAACCACTGGTTGTAAGTCCGTAGATTAGGTGAGACGTTAACCACGCAGGTCACAGTCTTGTCTCGGTGGACTAGTTTAAAATGTTGGATGGACCATTTCCACTTCGGGGATTTGCCAGTAATGGGCAACACTGCTGACTTCCGTTTTATAGAGATCAGCTATATGACACCCGTACAGTACGCTTTAGCCCCATGTGTTACTCGCCATGGGATTGCCATGCCATGCGTTCAACACACAAAAAGGAAATCAATCTCCACTACATGTGATGCTGCAGCAGCGATTGGGAGAGTTTTCTCTCTGCTGCAGTAAGTGCACGTATACAATGATTCCACACTAATGAGTAATATTGATGGATGTTGATGTCGAATATAGCGATTGAATATATTATTTGCTATTAGGATGTCGTGTAGCTATCATCGCAAATATGTGTAGTTCTTAGAAACCCTAAAGGTCAACACAGGAAAGCAGGAAATATCTTCATTCACTGGTTCAATGGAATGTATAAGGTACTTGAACATATTTCACGATTATATGACAATGACATCAGCTTGTCTGATAATGCCTGTCGCATGTTGTTATAGCACAGAACGAACACCCAGCGGATGTTCCTACGGGTAGGCCACCTGGTATCTTCCCATTGGTCAATGACAGTACTTGTGTAAAATATATATGTTGAATTAATTTTAAATTCGAGTTTGAATTATTTGCCCGCAGTACTCGCAATTCAGTTACCATCAGAAAAATAAATTAATTCAGGACACACGGAATAAGTTCCTATTCAAATGGTTCTTCGTATCCATAGGATTGTCAATGCTAGAAGGAAGAGCTGCTGTTGTTAGGGCAACTTTGTTAGACGATGCGTAGATTCATTGCATAGACAGTGCAAATGTTTATCGGAATACACATGACCTCGAGGCTATGAACATTATGACCTCAAACTCTTGTATGAGCTTGAGGCGGGATCGCCCGGTCTTCATAGACTTATGATGTGTATATCTCTAAGAATAATATGCATCATTAATGGTGTATTTGTGCTTAAAAGATATAAAATAAAACTGCTGCGAATAGATAACATTACTTGCATTGCGCGGAAGTTCCCAGAAAAGGAATTCGACCGAATAACCAATGCTCCTGTCCATCAAAGGGGGTGTGGAAATGACTGACCTCCTGTCGCTCTAAAACGTAGAATGCCTTGTATGTGCACTGAGCAGTTTGCAGCGCAGCTGTAGATACTGACGCAAACAGATCGAGATGATAAGAATGCAGAAACATATAACACAAGCCCACCTACACTTAACGCTCCCGCTTAACACTACCGAGCTTAGATCATGACATTGAGTGTGCAAGTGAACACCTGCGCATGAGGCAAGCGCTTTATGACACCAAACTTTCCCACAAACTAACCTAGGGTTCGCACAGTCTGACCATATCATGAATAATTGAATATATATGTATATTCTCTGGATTTTATCAAGCTTTACATTATTCATGTCCCAGCGTGTTCTATTGAATTCCGAGCTCAGTTTTATACCACAATCCCATCGGCGCTGGTATGACAACAATCTACCATATTCACAAGGGACCCATAAAGTCGTTCTGGTGACACTCGGATTACAATGTCTCTCGTCATGTGTTGTGCTTCAGTGCACTATCTGTGGCAAATATCTTGAGGTGGGGAAATCACATGCAATTTGTTAGTAAAACTACTTGTGTTTATTACCCACACGGGGGAGATCAAAAGTCCTATAGAGATTGATTAATCTGACAGCCATCAAACCAGTCAGATATCAACTGCCTTAATGGACTTCATATGCATGTGCATTTTCTATACAATCACTGGTCGACGAGTTGGGCTGCAGCAACCCCTGTTTTGTCGCCTGATTCTCCACCAAATCTCCAGCATTACAACGCAGACGTAGGGCCGGTACGAACAGACATCTTTCATGCACGGATTCGTGCTATATTCCAGAACTATTACAATACTCTCTCTTCTATGGTTCGCTTTGGCAGAACCAGTTAGTGTGGTACTTGGTTAGGTATATGACAGATGCTTTCCGACATGCACTATGCTCCATCATAGTCCAGCTTGTTCTACTGGTGTGACTTAAACGGGAAACAGGGCCAGCCCGCAGGCTTTATACTGGCTGCTAATTTACACTCGTTTCATTTGAGTTGAATAATATGTCAATATTTGTACTATTCATAGTAATCCTTATATGTAAAACAGCTGCGAGCATTTATGGAGTGCGAACTTTCTAGCATATTACCGAAGGTTTGACTCAATCTTGCCCTGTTAGAACATGGCATCTCCTTCAATATACTTTTTTGTACCCTCGGGTCAGGGACTATTCTATCGTTCAGGAAACATATGTTTAAACATATGCAATTCATCAGGTATTTGACCGAAATAATTATTCTGTGGCAATAATCTGAGGCGATGATGTACTGTTCCAGGTTCACACAATGGATTGATTTTACTGGTAGGGGAAACCTTTCACGCCGGGTAAATGATTACAGTGGTGTGCCCGTCATAGTACCATACAGGTATGAACGTCTTCTGTGGAGATTCGCATATCCCCTGACTTGTTCCCGATGTTCTCGTCCAAAACACGCAGTTTCTAGAGTGGTAATGTAGGCAGTCATATCTGAGCCCTCAACGTCCCGAACGACTCGATCAGTAGGGTGCATTGTTGTCGATATGCCGTTCAAACGGCAGTATACACATTCTTCATAACGTGAATACAAAGCGTTGGCGTGCTGGGAGCTCTGGTGGTCGATTGATCTGGGAGTACGACCAGAAATACGTCATCACTGTATTACAGCGCCGGTATAGACTGCTTGCATATCACATCAGCCATATAGGTCTTACCGCGCTGAAAAACTATATAGTCAAAGTACATTGACCACTTCTTCTTTGCAAAGATAATAACGGCAACACAATGTCGTAAACAGTTTTACTAACCATTTCACCATCTCTCTACCTTAAAGCTTCTTCTCAGCCCCAGCTCTCAATAAGTTGCCAGGGCGGAAGAGCACACTTTCTTTTTCCCAGCCGGTCTGAGCCTCATAGGACAAAAGCTATCACCCCCTCCACAGGAGTTAGGGTTGGGTAACCTGCTCGCGGTGTGCTAGTCATTAACCACACCCTAGTGCAGTTTACATTTACTTGGCAACAGGTTCTTTCCCGTTTCGACCTTAAACTCTAAATTCCTCAATATCGTTCCCCACTCATTCATACATTCATAATCGGTTAGCTGTACAGCCTGTCAGCATTATACTGCTGTACGTTCTCTACACTATTAATAATTGTTTCCAAAGGAACTTACATGAATTAGGTAACTAAGTTTTACATCTTCATTTCTACCCATTAAGTATTTTTAATTGTTCCTTATGAACAATTGTCGGGAACACAAAAACAAAACAACAAAAAATAATTAAAAATACAACTATAAGCATTAAAACAAATTTACAGCGTCGTTTGTGTCTTCAATTCATCACGCCTTCAAAGTCGACAAAACCAAGCTCGACAACAATATGAGCATTGTCATCAGTTTGACCCCAATAATGTAGTCGACCCACCTACATCAAATGGTAGATGGATCATTGAGTTTCAATGTGAATTGCCTGTGATCCTGCTTTCTACATAATAAACCGCAAAGATAACGACAATGAATACGCACCAGTGCTGTTTCTCACGCTGATAACATCATCGATCACATTATGTGTCCAAAAGATTGCGCAGATCAAACGATACAGAAGAATTTGCTTTGAGTGAATGTATAGAATGAACAAATCTAGGGACTTTCAGCCAATTGCACAGATAATAAGACACTTGATATCATATAGTCGAAGGCGTTGAAAAGTGTGCTATTTGTGTGTTATGCTGTGCCTAGCATTTATGACAGAAGCTAGCGATCTTCATGATTCTACACGGGACGCCGAATGGGTCATTGTAATTAGCATTACGGCACAGCTGTTAGTAACAAACGTGTTGCCGATTAACGATGCCTAATACAAAGCCTCGAGTATAAGAATAACGAAGAGGACCCGCGGATGCCCTGTGTGATGCTTCGCCGAGTATCCGCTGTAATTCCTGCATTGCGTACATCACATAAATCATTTGATTTGATGGTCATATGGTAATCCATCAAGGTGAACAAAGCTCGTAGTTACATTCTGCCTGATTATAAAGTGCAACAGATACGCGTGTATGGCAGCGGAGAAATCACCTGTTATAACTCAAACCAGGTGTAGCTGTCATAACTGCGATCATATGGCCACATTGGGAGAATGTGTTTTTTGTCGAAATTGCCCGAAGATTGCAACAATGGAAGAGTGGCATATGTATGACTGAGCATCCAGGGTTCAAGTCGAACTGCTTGGATCGTTACGTCCTGCTTGCATTTAAATTCGATTATATACAGATCGATGGACCTATAGGGGATGATGTTAACACAAATGAGTAAGTTATGCCTTTATTGAAGCACATATAAGGCACACAGCTACTTCTGGAATAGGTCAATAATAAAACCATGGACAAGATGTATCCCAAGTGACCATATAGTGCAATACATTTGGTAATCATGTTCCATGCTACTTAGGCACATGACAACAAACAGCAAAACCAGCAATACATTTATATCTGGAGTAAAATGTTTCCCTAAAAAATAATCAATTCTTTTTTGCTCCAGGTTGTACAGATATTTGACCTATCGCCGTTTCATCTATTGGGTGTGGCACAGATTAGGTAGACATAACAGAAAAGTATTGCCATCATGTGTCATAATCAAAATACGATCTACATTCCCAGACCCAGATGGCCTTTACAAAAGATACCTAGAAAGGAACTGAAAACATTGCCTTTGTAGGATTGAACCGGCATCGGTGTGCTCCGACAAGGATGTCCTTTGCTGGCTTCTTAAATTGAGCAGCAAAAGGGGGTGGAACATGATTCTGTTGAAAAAACTTTAGCAAGTCTTGTAACTGGGATACTTTTTACGAAGCACAAATACTTCTGCAATGAGGTTGTCAAAATAATGTGAAGCATAAACAGTTAATAAAAGATTAGTAATAAATTGTCTTTGAATCATTAAATGGAATGCTTGGTCTTTTGTGTTGGTATAATACCTACATTGATCAATGGTAACGCTATGGGCACAGCGGAGATTCGTTTATCATAATAAATGCCAGAATTACATTATTGTCTAACGCATATTTACACATATTGAACTACAAATACTGTGATATATACCAACCAAAAGTGATGGGAACTTTGACAGGTTTTACCACTGGATCCTCCTGTCTGGACTTTGGATATGACACTCCCCATTGTGACTGGCCTTGTTGAGTTACTGCCTGAGCTCTATTGGAGTTTTCATTGAAGTGCAAAACTGCCAGGAGTTATGGAAGTAAAGCACCAACAGTAGCAGGTATAGCCTGGTGTTCTGGCATGCCTACATGAGCTCACAATACACCAGCATGTCACAACTTTATAAGCACCTACATAAACCCTTGTTTTTCATCATGTATTTACAATATATACCACAATACAGTCACAGCAAAGTTCAATTAAATTACCTTGCTTTCATAGTGGCAAAGGGAAAGTGTACTCTCTTGGGCGCGAAGAAGATCACCACCTTGTGATATGGTTCTAAGCTTGAAGTCTGCTCAGATGGAGATAATCTGCCAGTGTCTTTAAGAAGGTGTTTGCCTATCACAATAAGTTCCATTTCCTTGCGTGGCTTTGATCGTTAATAAATGAACATTAAAAACAAGATACTGTGTTATGTATGGCTATGTGAAAGGATGAGTGCCCTTACAAACTCTGCCACAACATTGCCCCAGCTATGATTTGCAGACTCTATAAAAAAAGGCAATGAATATTCTTCGCATGAATATGATTTGTACTTGCTTTAAAGCAGGAATAAACTTAAACACAAGCAATGGTCATTTATATTGGTGTTCGATTGCTTTTTCCCTACTCACCCTTCTTCACCCAGTTCCTGTCTTCCAATTGGTCATGTTCACATTCTGGGTAATCAGCTCCATGTCCACTGTTCACTGACCACACGTCTTGTCACTGACAGCCACTTTGCTCTAACCAGAGCCTCATCCCAATTGCTTGAAGCTGCGCATGAATATACGTTGTTGGAAATACTCATGTACCATTCACATAAAATGTGACAGTCTGTTTCATAGGCGTCCCTCTCAAATGGTCGGAGCAAAGGACAGTAGTTTTGGTCGGCTTCCAATCCTTCCTCTTCACCTTTACAATCCAAATCTTATGCATGGTTCGGTCTATCGGGAACCGAAAGAAACTCCTACCCGACCCCTCGCCGTTTCTACATCCAATCGCGCAACAATAAGGCATAGTCCAAACTGTGAGTGTGACAAACCGCAAAGAACCTTTTTATAAACCATCAACGAGTCGTGACGAAAATGGCGTTTGTTGACCTTCTTGATCAGCGAGCAGCGAACGTGACGTCACGGGCCGAATAATTCCGAACGCTGCCGAGCGGGAAGTTCAACGAGTGGAAGACGAAAACATACACTTAAAAGTCATTTTTTTAAAGGAATAGGGTGCCCCAAAGTAACCGCTATTGATATGAATACCATTATTGGAGTTTATTCATTCGAATTGCGCTTTGGAAAAAAAATTATGTCTGTGATCTTTAACTTGTGTTATTCTGGGAAGTCATTTCTGTTTCCAAATCGTTTTCTGAACAATATGTACAATTTTGCCTGGACTGCACAATACTGACGCCGTAATGCTGTCAACCTCATCCCATCCCATCGCACCTCCTGCATAGTGTCGTTCTGAAGACGAATGGTTGAAGATGAATCTCGTCAGGGGTCGTGTTTCAATACAAATGTTGCGGCGAATATGTCTAGCTGCGAGTAGTGCTTCTATTTCTCGCAATTGGTTGCCGAGAGTACGCGCGGATATTATTCACACGGGTAGATACATATTCTTCTAGCGACTGGCTGATCTAACGAACATCGAACCATCCAGAAAACAGCGCCGCGGTTGACGAAGCCGGGAGAACAACCAATCAAACATACACTTTGTATGTTAATGCCAGCTATGTACTAATGGCGTTTAATAACAGTTCCGTGGTCTTTCGATAATCCTGGCACATGGTCTTATTACTACAGCACAATTCGCCGCGAAGCTGTACGGGGAGATACAAGGTAATTAGTCCTGTGAATGTGTAATGCGAGCACCCAAGGCTACGGAATAAAACGCTAAATAACACATTTGTTTGCCATTTGTAACTCACTAATCGCATGTCTGAAATATTCAGTTTGTTTATATGTCCCTTTTACCAGAAATCGTATAAATAGAACATTAACCTTACTTAGCTCTGTTGGCTAGGGCTGATTTATCATGCAAAGCATAGTGTGGCTCGAAGGACATCCTCAGTGAATGAATTAACCCTTCACCTGGCAGGGCAGAGCCCCTAATGAACAATATATAAAACCATCTGGCGCTGTGCATCTGAAAATCCATAAACAACGGAAGCAAAAGTTTCTGTAAGACTGTTCATTACAGTGGTATGTACAATAACAAAGAACTGCTTGTATTATTCGGTGATGGAATGTGTCTACCAATTGGGGGGCTGCGATTGCATAATATACAATATGTTTTACCAGCCATGCTCATCTAGACGTCGTCATTGGCGAATATTGGTTTCCTGCTAATGAGCTGCATAAGTTAGGTTGTGAACAGGAGCAGATTGTCATTTCACGCCTCTGTCACATTGACTGCACACGAGTCGGCCATATACTGTTGCCATTAAATGCTCTCGAGTCGGTCAGTGCAAAACCTGTATCAACCATGAGATAACCAATCTTCATCTGGAAGACAAATGCAGCTGGTGCTTTGTTTAATGTACTTGATAACCCAATCTTATCTCCTTCTTTACAAAACCGGAATGACGTCGACAGCCACGTGACATTGTTGTCCCCTACCTGTCTATGGCTGTCCCCCTTATCATCATGTTGCACTGGTAGGCGGACAGTGAGTATTGTGGCCCCGCCATTTACAGCAGCGTACATGCAGCGAACCAGGTTGTTATTGAAAAAAAAGTGTCTGTTTGTGTGGGTGACGTCCAGAGTGGATATTTGTGTGGGTGACAACCAGAGAAGCTGTTTGTGTGGGTGACGTCCAGAGTGGATGTGTGTGTGGGTGACGACCAGAGTGGCTGTTTGTGTGGGTGACAACCAGAGTGGCTGTTTGGTGGGTGACGACCAGAGTGGCTGTTTGGGTGGGTGACGACCAGAGTGGCTGTGGGTTGACGACCAGAGTGGCTGTTTGTTTGGGTGGGTGAAGACCTGTTTGTGTGGGTGAGTGGCTGTTTGGGTGGGTGACGACCAGTGGTGTTTTGTGTGGTTTGGCTGGTGGTGGATGACGACCAGAGTGGCTGTTTGAGTGGGTAACGACCAGAGTGGCTGTTTGTGTGGGCGATGATCAGAGTGGCTGTTTGTGTGGGTGATGATCAGAACAGCTGTTTGAGTGGGTGACGACCAGAGTGGCTGTTTGTGTGGACGATGATCAGAGTGGCTGTTTGTGTGGGTGATGAGCAGAACAGCTGTTTGAGTGGGTGACGATCAGAGTGGCTGTCCGTACAATAACATCCACATGCGACTGTCAATACTGATCGAATTGACGAATAACAAGCTCCAGTATTGAGATGTATTGCCTCTTTGTTTGTGATCAGCTCGAACTTCTTAACGTCTCGCACAAACATAATTATATCAAACCCAAATACCACCCTTCATCATAGTTGGATCGCCTTTTCGGGACACGGCTCTGGCCAGCTGATATAGTCGCTTTGTGCGCAAGTTGGCTAAATAGTCGACGACAGCGATGTACAAGTTCGAACAAGGACGGCTGATCGGATGAGACATTATACAACAACAATTTGTTGATTTTTCAATCAGCACGTTATTTTACAAACATTGGGATTATGTACTTATCCCTGTATGCACCGCACTAAACCAATAGCCTGGTCATCGGCAAAACGTTCCCTTTTTCTTCTTGCCAGATATCTCGAGGCAGGAATACACAGCTTCTGTATCAGGTCATTGTTTGATATAACCGAGTAAGGGCGTAATTCACTGGCCCAGGGCGGCCCATATTCATTGTGTCACTAATCGAACTGAGCCGCAGTCAATTTCCGTTATAATCACCCACTTGAGAAACTCACGGATTTGTGTAACTATTCCGACACATTGAGTGAATGCCTTCGCTCATAAACATATCTGACGAATCCAAATTGTTAAGAATAATGTGAATGCCCATTACAATGGTTGCAATTGAGTAACGTCTAAGGAATATTGCAAGCTGTAAATGAGCAATTCTTCTGCGTACATTTACCTATTGTCATTAAGAAGCGGTTTACACACTCACCAAGCAGGTCATCGAGGAGCAGCTTTCCCATACAGGATGTTCTACCTATCATTTGTCATTTTAATCAAGAGGAATTCACGTTGCAATCTGTAATATATAATAGGTGGTCCCATCTGTACCCCATGGTGATGCATTTGCAAACTTTCAAGATCTTAATCATTTAGACGGGCCCCTCTGTAATATATAATGGACCCATATATAATATATAATGGTCCCATATGTAATATATGATGGTCCCATATGTAATATATGATGGTCCCATATGTAATATATAATGGTCCCATCTGTAATATATGATGGTCCCATCTGTAATATATAATGGTCCCATCTGTAATATATGATGGTCCCATCTGTAATATATAATGGTCCCATCTGTAATATATGATGGTCCCATCTGTAATATATGATGGTCCCATCTGTAATATATGATGGTCCCATCTGTAATATATAATATATGGATGGTCCCATCTGTAATATATAATGGTCCCATCTGTAATGTAATATATACAATGGTCAATATGTAATATATCCCATCTGTAATATATGATGGTCCCATCTGTAATATATGATGGTCCCATCTGTAATGTATCTGTAATATGATGGTCCCCTGCATAAATGGTCCTATCAGTAATGTAAGGAGATCCCATCCGTTATATACTGCCCATCTGTAATATATGATGGTCCCATCTGTAATATATGAGCGGTCCCATCTGTAATATATAATGGTCCCATCTGTAATATAAATGACGGTCCATCTGTAATATATACCACAATGGTCCCATCTGTAATATATGATGGTCCCATCTGTAATATACTTCAATGGTCCCCATGTAATATATGACCTCAAGGTCCCATCTGATTAATATATAATGGTCCCATCTGTAATATCCAGCGCCGCCATTGGTGGATGATCCAATTGAAATCACCGATGGATGATGAAATGATTTCGCGCGAGCCATTTGTAAAAATAGAAAGAGGGCACCATGGGAAAACCAAAAACTCAATGATCTTCGAAAAAGACGTCCAATTATTTAAGATATTGGAAATAATGTAATACGCACAATGTGCAACGTATATGATGATAGTGAAATGACCAATTCAATTCCCCCTGGCTGCAGAAATAGCGAGCATGGTGACATATCACAGAGTTTATAGCTTGACTAAGAGGGATCGCTATGACAAGCTGTGTGGTGACTACGATAATGAGTGAAATACACGCACCTCATCAGGTGACGCTACCATGAAATCAACAAAAAGACATGGGACTGTTATGTGTGTGGTGTGTGTGTGTGTGTGTGTGTGTGTGTGTGTGTCTGACCGTCTTTGGAACAATCCATTGAGATTTTACCATATATAAAATTCACTACCATGGATCAAGGAAATGATCAGCGTCGGTGAAATATATGGAGTTGTAGCGGTCACTCTTTGATTCTTTGAGACGAACTGCTGGTTGCACTTTTCTGTTAAAGGCGATTGTCATTTTCGATTGTGTCGAGAGTGAGCCCTCTTAGCCTAGCTATAACCCCTGTTGATCTACGTGATGGAACATTCCACCTCAATACCAGTATTCACTGAAATACAATGATTAATCTTTCCATTCCTCATGACTGACATATTTCCACTTTGGCATATGACGCATAATCCTCTTATCGCTCTACGACATTCACACCTGACAGTTCAATGGCGGCAACACTAGCGCCATCAGGCTAATCTCAGTTTTTATCAATCACGTGAAGTAGATGACCTGTCAATCACCATTGTTCCAACCGACAAAGTAAGTCACCAACATCCTCATTGACCGTAGACGGTAATAACTTACAACCCGCCACGTTAACACTGTAGACGGTAATAACTTACAACCCGCCACGTCAACACTGTAGACGGTAGTAACTTACTACTCGCCACGTTAACACCGTAGACGGTAATAACTTACTACCGCCACGTTAACACTGTAGACGGTAATAACCTACTACTCGCCACGTTAACACCGTAGACGGTAATAACTTAATACCGCCACGTTAACACCGTAGACGCTAATAACTTACTACTCGCCACGTTAACACTGTAGACGGTAAAAACTTACTACCGCCACGTTAACACCGTAGACGGTAATAACTTACAAATCGCCACGTTAACACTGTAGACGGTAATAACTAACTAACGTTAACTACCTCGCCACGTTAACACTGTGTAATAACTTACTATCCGCCACGTTAACACTGTAGACGGTAATAACTTACTCGCCACGTCAACACTGTAGAAGGTAATAACTTACTACTCGCCACGTAACAACTACTGTAGCCTGTAGAAGGTAATAACTTACTACTCGCCACGTCAACACTGTAGACGGTAGTAACCTACTACTCGCCACGTTAACACTGTACACGGTAATAACTTACTATCCGGCACGT
The DNA here is from genome assembly GCA_034190875.2 of Urechis unicinctus. NCBI lineage: Eukaryota > Metazoa > Annelida > Polychaeta > Xenopneusta > Urechidae > Urechis > Urechis unicinctus. Next base: position 55,392,480 of record CM067342.1, read on the forward strand.
TGACACTGTAGAAGGTAATAACTTACTACTCGCCACGTCAGCACTAACTTACTACTCGCCACGTCAATACTGTAGCCGGTAATAACCTACTATCCGCCACGTTGACACTGTAGACGGTAATAACTTACTACTCGCCACGTCAGCACTGTAGAAGGTAATTACTTACTACTCGCCACGTCAATACTGTAGCCGGTAATAACCTACTATCCGCCACGTTGACACTGTAGACGGTAATAACCTACTATCCGCCACGTTGACACTGTAGACGGTAATAACCTACTATCCGCCACGTTGACACTGTAGACGGTAATAACCTACTATCCGCCACGTTGACACTGTAGACGGTAATAACCTACTATCCGCCACGTTGACGCTGTAGACGGTAATAGCCTACCATCCGCCACGTTGACGCTGTAGGCGGTAATAACTTAATACCAGCCTCTTTGACACTGCCAACGTAAGCGATGCTTCCCGAGTCGCTGGCGCAAACTGATTAAGTGTCTTTCCTTTAATGGATATTTCCATATTTTCAAACCTGTGTTTAGTGGACACTCAATGCATCAGGTTAAGTGCCCGTTACAGCCAGGGTTCACCTCGGGACAGGTGTCATCTCACTATGGAGCGCTCATCTCCTGCAACGCTGTTTTGCGTTAGGATTGACATTCGAGCACACTCGTTTGGTGAAACTGCCGTGCCATTTATTGACCAGAATACACGATGGCCTTCTGAAGAGCATCTTGAAGCACGTTATGATACTTCTTCATTTGTACCGATAAGGGACGTTATGATTATCTTTCACAGGGAGAAAAGCTCGACAGAAGCTATAACTTCGTCCAATGTGCACCAGGACCTTAATGACCACCCCAGGCGTTTGGGGTGGCGATCACTGGATAGTGTTTGTGTGATTGATTTAAATGACCTGAATAGTTTAAGGTAAGCCTGCGGAGCAAAGTCGCATCGCATTATGGGTATCATTGTTACTTTAAATCATCCCTGCCTTTACAAACTTTAGAAGATGCTTCAAATATCCCAAGAAATGAGCTTACCTGGCTTTAAATGAGATACCTGAGTTAATATGACCCTGTACAAAGCGGAGGATGCTGTACCAGTACTTGAAGAGTACCTGAGTATCTGCACTCACTGAGGTTGCTATTTCACTCTTGACTGGATCGTGATATATCACTCCGCAAATGTCGCATCTATAGTTAATCCAATTCCTATTTTGTTCTGCTACTGACAGTTGCCTTGCAACAGCAGCCAATAATTCGTTATTCTTGTGCCATATTAACATCCATGACGTGTGGAAATGTACGCATGGGGTCACGACACAGAGTAAAATGTTCCTGCCCAAAAATTCGATTCGGACGTTGTTAGCTTTAACGAACTTATAAACCCCAGGAGCAGATTGCTGTTTGAAGAAGCTCGTTATGAATCTGACGACAAGTTGCGTTCTATCTTAGCTTACTCCTTGTATTACCATTGATTCAATCGAGTGATTGTTTTCCCCACGTTGAGTCTTTTGAATGGTTACGGTAACGGGTATCAACCAATCGAGCTCTTATACATAAACATTGACCTGAATAGACTCGGTGGCGCTGTCATAATACCATACAACATATATACCTGCTCAATCAACTTACATATATCCTCCTGCTAATTGACCAAACAAAGGTTACAATACAAACGAATTGTTTAATAGTGTGTCATATAATGTTGATGATTAGGAGCGATTAAGAGTGGTTCTGAATGACCAAGTTGAGCAAAGATGTAATTCAGGCGAATGCGAATCTGATCATTATATTTCAGTCAATGACGTCATGGCAGCTGTGAAGAAAATTAAGGCCCATAAGGCTAACATTAATGAAAATGTAAATTCGGACCATATTATAAATGGCACTCGTGAATTGTTTACACATTTATCTTTGTTGTTCAATTCAATGATTGTTTATTCATTCACCCCAGTTGAAATGACAAGATCGGTGATTGTTCCTTTACTGAAAAACAAAAAGCAATGACTATCGATCGATAGCGCTGAGTAGTGTTGTAGGCAAGGTTTTAGATAACGTTTTTTGTCAAAGTATTCTAATATTCTAAGCACCAGTCACTTCCAGTTTGGTTTTAAACCAGATCATTCCACTTCTTAGTGTACCTATGTAGTTCAAGAAGTTATAGATTTTTATGTCAATCAAATCTCGCCATGTTATGTTGTGATGCTAGACGCATCGATGGCATTTGATAGGGTTAATTAAGTTAAATTGTTTCAATTATTGATACATAGAGGTTCGTGTCCTACTATTGTAAAGTTGCTCCTTTATATGTATTTCCACCAATCGTTGTTAGTTAAATGGGGCTCTAATGTGTCTTAGGCATTCCAATGCAGTAATGGCATAAAGCAGGGCGGGGTGTTATCGCCGATTCTTGTCTGTATTTATATCGATGAGCTGCTTAATCGTCTTGAACGTAGTAATGTTGGTTGTCATGTCATGTCGGTCATCAGTTTATGGGTGCATTCGGATATGCTGACGACTTGCTCCCTCAGTCACTGCTGCCGAGCTTATGATTTCAATACGCGAAGAATACGCACAAGAATACGATGTAATGTTAATAGTGGAAAAAGTATGCTGCTGTGCTACAATATTCCACAATCTTATACCAATCTCGAATTACGGCTGAATGGAGCCATTTTACAAAAGTACTCTAAGGTTGTTCATCTAGGCAGTTATATTGGTTATGAAAATAACGATGCGAATATCGAAAAAGCTGTAGTAGAATTGTTTTATCGTACTAACATTTTGATGTCCAGATTCGGCTTTTGCCGCACCGACGTCCGCATTAGCCTATTTGTTTCCTGTTGTACAAGCTTCTATGGTAGTCCTTTATGGAAACTGGATTTAAAGTCACTTGAAAAAATAAGTGTTGCTTGGCGAAAGTGTGTAAGGAGAGTTCTTAAGCTTAATAGAAGAGCGAGGTCTCGTTTTTTACCGCTGCTTGTCGGCAGACCAGATATATGCACTCAGCTACTGTTACGTTTTGTTAATTTTTGGGTTAAATGCACCGTTAGTAACAACCCAAAAGTTCGACTTGCCACTATGCTTGCAAATGTAAGCTCATCTGTCGTATCAAATAATATAAGATCATGTTTGTCATTACGAAATTTAGACTACCAACAACTAAGTTTAATTAATGAAGGTAACCCTTATCATGTACGTGAAATGTTTTTAAAGATTAATGTATCAGCGGAAGACCGGGCGTCAAAATGGGCTTTGCAAGAACTGCGTCAGTAGCGGGAAGGCCTTTTGTTGACTTCACTAACACTGCAAGAGGTAGATGAGCTTCTTGTGTTTCTATGCACAAATTAATTGGAACTCATGTATTTTATATTTATATTGCTTAATTAATATATCTTTGTGTAAACTTCGATTTTCGAATAAAATAAATTATATATATATATATATATATATATATATATATATATATATATATATATATATATATATATATATATATATATATATATATATATATATATATATATATATATATATATATATAATCGCACTCCGAACCAAACCGAATATCTGCGGAATAGACAATACAAAAAACTAGCAATCACTGATATTTTCCTTAATTCCTTTCCTTTTAAGAACCATTATTAATCTACAAAAAACCTACCATCAAAACGACTAAATAAAGCTATATTGCAGTCGATAGCCCGATTTGTTAGTTAATCGATCTGGTATCCTCCTGCTCGTTAGTGTGTAAGGGTACAAGGTGACGTTTAATATATGTAGTCTATTTCACACCATGTGTTATGTTATGTCCAAATAACTATATTGAGAAACACACACACGAGGACGACACCGTGTAGACCGGAACAGAACTGTCTTTATTCTTAACCACCATCCAACACATGAAGTGGACGTTATGATTTTTAGTGAGGGCTTCATAATGCAACATCCCCCTTCTTTTAAGAAATCATCAATGACAGACATTATGTAAGTTGCTTGTCTGCAGTCACAAACAAAAAGGTAGCAGTCTGCCTGTTACAATAAAATGACATACAATTTATATCTAGTCCCAAGTTGACATTCATACAAAACAATACTATCTGGTTCTGCTACATATGAATATGTATTTAGATTAAATATCTTCTATGAGACGACGTGGAGGCATGACATTTCGCTTGGGACGTGGTGTAGGTATTGTAGTATTTCCACTTTTCTGTATCGCAGGTGAGGAGACTGTTGCGTTGTGATTCACTTTACTAGTAGGTGTGGAGATGGGATCAGGTACGGGGCTATCCTGTGTTGGCTGTAGAGTAGGTGGGGCAACTATCGGTGCAGCTGGTGGTGACGGAGTTGGGCTTGTGTAAGTGTCAGTGGCTATGGGTCGAGGTCGTAGCAATATTCTGTTGCGTTTTAGAGGGCGACCTGTCGTGCGGCATAGCACTGTATAGGAACGTGGTTCGGGGCCAATTCCAATAACCTTACCGGGGAGCCAGTTTTTACGTGCCACATCCTGGTAGTAAACGGGCTGGTTGATGTCAAGCTCATCAAGGGTTTTGCTCTGGCTGTTGTAACGCATTTCAGATTTCTGGTCGCGAGCGGGACATTCCTCCCGACGGTGTCTAGTCCCACCACAAAAGTGGCATGTGTTCCTTGAGGTCGATTCAGCATGTGGAATCGGTCCTTTCCTTTGGTTGGTTCGCTTTTGATGGATGCTATCCACCTTCGTAGCCTGCCCAAACTGATTGAGTTGTTGTTGTGTGGCCTCGTATGTTCGAGCACAGTCAAGAACTTTGTCAAGTGTCAACTTCTCGGGATCGTGGTCTAGTAGCTTTTTACGAACGGGGTTGTGCACAGTGCCAATAATGATTTGGTCGATCAGCATGTCCTCGAGAGCAGCCTCGAATTTACACTTCCGTGCTTGCACCTTAAGACGAGTTGTAAAGGTGTCAATGGGCTCAGCTGACTGTTGACGAATGTCGCGAAATTGAAAACGGGCAAGTCTATAGTTATCCTTGGGCTCAAAATAGTCTTGGAATGCCTGCCACACTGACTCTGGCGTTTTCTTCTGCTCTACTGTCAGATGAGACCAGTTGTCGTAGACTTCTAAAGCATTGGGTCCCAACCACAGTAGGATGTAGTTAACAATTTCGTGACCTGTTTTGTTACTGTACGTAGGAGTCGACAACAACAGTTCACAATAACGCTTGAATGAGCGAAACTGATGAGGCAAATCGTCACTGTCCCAGTTGAATGAGGGCAACTTGATACCGGCTAGATCGTTTGAGTGCACGTACTGCACGCTTGCTGCTGGGTTTGATTCCGACATGATTTGGCGGGCGATAAACTGCACACTGTCACTGACGCGATGCAATTATTTACCACAACGTCCAACACGATCACTAGACCTGATATTGTCACATGTAGAAGCTTACTTGCGATTTGCACTTTGCGCTCGTTTTGTTGCTCGACATTCCAACACCACAGTCACACAATCCGTCGCCGACCATGTGCGTTTGAGCGGGGGTCGTTGAGGAGGTGAATTGCTCGGTTCACTGAAATCCGGTGTCACTGACCTCAAGACGACAGTCGTTTCCACTGCTGACTAGCGGAAGATAAAAACACTGTTTTTAATCACTATGGGTCGTTTTAGATCTCGCTTGCTGCCACCATGTTATGTTATGTCCAAATAACTATATTGAGAAACACACACACGAGGACGACACCGTGTAGACCGGAACAGAACTGTCTTTATTCTTAACCACCATCCAACACATGAAGTGGACGTTATGATTTTTAGTGAGGGCTTCATAATGCAACACCATGAACACTAGCACAAAAAAGGGATCAAGCTTTGTAGGTCTATGAAACGGTCGATCAAAGGTGTCATTTTCTTTGGATATGCAGCTGCGATGGATGTGATTTTGCTTTCTTGTGGAGTACATTGGTATATTGACACCAGTTGCATGGTAGCGTCATCTCTGTAAGTGCGATGTATTGATCATAACGCTGATATCCCATATCAGGTGCCGACCATAGGTATTTAAACGACAGAGCGATAATGCGATATGCTTCGTGAAGAAGCGACCAAAGAGAGATTGTATGGACAACAAACAGCCAGCGCACAGCTGCATTTCAGGTGTATTTGTACATCATGTACTGTATCCGTGTAAATATTCACCGGCCTATAACGTGCACACACAGAACGGGGCAACAGACTGTTAGTGACCACTTTAAGTTAGATAAAGGTCACATCAGAGAAAAGCAGTGGGTTGGTTCTTGCTAAAGCCTGCCAGCCATGTGCACATAGCTTGTTATTCTTCTAGTCATGCACAGTATTACGGGTGAACCACCGCTCAAATATTTGTCTAACCTCAGGGGTCTGCGTAATTGGCCTTACAATATTGACGCTAGTAACGTCACCGTTTTCTAGTAAATAAATTATTCGGCCTTTGTTCCTTGTATCTGGGAAGATGCTACTTTTAAGTAATATATTAAACGGGTCGAGCAATGATCGTCCCTATTTGAATTTTGTCACGTGCTCGAACTTGGAATCCATGGTGGGGCAGCTTGTAAAATTTTGCTTCAATATTATTTATTTTCCGTTATTTTAGTACAACTATGCTTCTTGTTAACCGAGGCATAATTATAATACATTCCTGGTGGAGTTTTAATCGATAGCCACGGAAATAAAACGCTACAGAATGTTCCCCTTCCAAACGACGCAGGGATGTATCGTCCTCCGCGCAGGGTCATACAAATGTGTCTACAGCGGGATCTAGCAGCCTTTTTCATTCCTCTGAAACTCCAATGACTATTTTAGTGGTGCCTATTCATGCATGAACCTACAGACACTCGAGTCTTAAACAGCCCTTCATTCCTAACCTCTGAAAAAAACCAAGGTGTGACGTCTGAAGTGCCTTCCTTGACCTGGTTCATCCGCCGGTTATCATTCGTAACTCCGATAGTGTTTTTTTCAGCCAGGTTCCACGTGGCTCGGGTACATCTCAAAGGTTGTGTGTGCAATACGGACCTGGTTGACGGGGTCGTGTGACGATGAGTCACTGGTGCCTGCTTGACTGGGTCGTGTGACGACTGGAGCATGAGATCACACGCCAAGTGGATCCGACTGAAAGCATCGGACACTTTACCCCAGAGTGTGACGGGTAAGTTGTCTACATTTACGACTGTCAAAGACTAAAACCTGAGATTGTTCGATTTTAAAATAGTAAGCAACAAAATTTTAACTTACTGATATGGCTTCAGGCGACAGGTGCTGTCATTGTGTAATCAGCAGGTGGGTCACCTAGACAGGTGCTGTTATTGTGTAAGCAGCAGGTGGGTCACCCTAGCAGGTGTTGTTATTGTATAATCAGCAGGTGAATGACCCTGATAAGTGTTGTATTGTGTAATCAGCAGGTGGGTCACCCTGGCAGGTGTTGTCATTGTGTAACCAGCAGGTGAATGACCCTGACAGGTGTTGGTATTGTGTAATCAGCAGGTAGATGACCCTGACAGGTGCTGCATTGTGTAATCAGCAGGTGAATAACCCTGACAGGTATCTCGATAACGATGACCCCAACACTACTGTTGCTGGCCGCTACACTGCTCCACACAACAGCCGCTTACCCCATGTTTACAGACAGGCTGCCCAACGGCGACTTTATCCCTCATCCCTGTATGGCCAACTTCATCTGGAAGGGCGTAGGTCATGAGGCGGTTCTCGGAGGAGGGCCTCGAAACCCATTTGGACGAGATTTTGCGGAAAATGGATTTGTGAGTTAAGCGTGTGTTCAATGAAAAGTAATTAAATGAATGAGATCCAGTAAGCGGTAGTGGTGGGTCAATGGTAGAGAGCGGCAGTGATGGGTCAGTGGTAGAGAGCGGCAGTGGTGGGTCAGTGGTAGAGAGCAGCAGTGGTGGGTCAGTGGTAGAGAGAGGTAGTGGTGGGTCAGTGGTAGAGAGCGGTAGTGGTGGGTCAATGGTAGAGAGCGGCAGTGGTGGGTCAGTGGTAGAGAGCGGTAGTGGTGGGTCAGTGGTAGAGAGCGGTAGTGGTGGGTCAATGGTAGAGAGCGGTAGTGGTGGGTCAATGGTAGAGAGCGGCAGTGATGGGTCAATGGTAGAGAGCGGCAGTGATGGGTTAGTGTTAGTGAACGCCAGAGGTATGTGAGCGGTAGAGGTAGGAAGCGGCAGAGTTCAATCAGCGTTAGTGAGAGGCAGTGGAGTGTCAGTGGTAAGGAGCGCAGTGGTATGTCAGTGGTAGCAGCTAGTTAATTGTAATGAGTGGCAGTGGTGGTTCAGTGGTAGTGCGTGGCAGGTATTGGTCAGTGATAATAGTTGTGGTTGGTCAGTGGTGGTGGTAGTGAGCGGCAGTTGTAGGCCAGTGATAGCGGTAGTGAGCGGCTGTGGCTGTTCAGTGGTGGTGGTAGTGGTGGTGGTGGTGGTGGTGGTGGTGGTGGTGGTGGTGGTGGTGGTGGTGGTGGTGGTGGTGGTGGTAGTAATGGTAATGAGCAGCAGTGTTAGTGAGCGGCAGTGGTGGGTCATTCATAGTGGTAGTGAGCGGCAGTTGTGGGTTATACTGGTAGTGGTGGTAGTGAGCGTCAGTGTTGGGCCAGTGTTGGTGGTGGTGGTAGTGAGCGTCAGTGTTGGGCCAGTGTTGGTGGTGGTGGTAGTGAGCGCCAGTGTTGGGCCAGTTGTGGTGGTAGTGAGCGTCAGTGTTGGGTCAGTTGTGGTGGTAGTGAGCGTCAGTGTTGGGTCAGTTGTGGTGTTAGTGAGCGTCAGTGTTGGGTCAGTTGTGGTCGTAGCGAGCGCCAGTGTTGGGTCAGTTGTGGTGGTAGCGAGCGCTAGTGTTGGGTCAGTTGTGGTGGTAGTGAGCGCCAGTGTTGGGTCAGTTGTGGTGGTAGTGAGCGCCAGTGTTGGGTCAGTTGTGGTGGTAGTGAGCGCCAGTGTTGGGTCAGTTGTGGTGGTAGCGAGCGTCAGTGTTGGGTCAGTTGTGGTGGTAGTGAGCGCCAGTGTTGGGTCAGTTGTGGTGGTAGCGAGCGTCAGTGTTGGGTCAGTTGTGGTGGTAGTGAGCGCCAGTGTTGGGTCAGTTGTGGTGGTAGCGAGCGTCAGTGTTGGGTCAGTTGTGGTGTTAGAGAGCGTCAGTGTTGGGTCAGTTGTGGTGGTAGCGAGCGCCAGTGTTGGGTCAGTTGTGGTCGTAGTGAGCGTGAGTGTTGGGTCAGTTGTGGTGATAGAGCCAGTCTTCGTGTGACTGACGTTTTAGGGAAATAGTAGCATTTTACATGTAGTAGCTGCTGAACCTGAACGACATCTTTATACGCAACATAATACTCTCCAATCGTGGGAATAAATCCGTTAGTTAAACGAGAAGGAGCTAAGCCATTGACAACCTGCCTATCAATAGTTACTTTAGGAGCTGTCATCAGACTGTCTGGAGCTTAGTCAGTCATAACCTCTATTGTCAGTTTGAGGAGAATAGAAGAAGAAGAATGTGTCGTCCATTAGCAGTGCAGCAGTTAGAAACATCATTCATTCAGATACGCATTCATTCTGTTGACAGAAGTGGGACAGCTGTATTTGTCAGCAAGATTCGGATGGTGACGGTCTGACTAATGGAGAGGAAATGGGAGACCCGGACTGTACCTGGACACCAGGCCAGGCGCCCAAACATAAATTCGGACTCTCCCACCCAGGTACGTCTCGCCTAGCTTATACCTTGTTGGATGATACAACTACACACTGGATATGTTGCTCAAGCGGTTATGTGATGTAATGCTTACAGGTGTTTGTGTGGTGCATTGCTGGTACAGGTGTGATTTTACTCTGACAGGTGTTTGTGTGGTGCACTGCTGGTACAGGTGTGATTTTACTCTGGCAGGTGTTTGTGTGGTGCATTGCTGGTACAGGTGTGATTTTACTCTGACAGGTGTTTGTGTGGTGCATTGCTGACCAGGTGTGATTTTACTCTGACAGGTGTATGCCAGCCTTTAGAAAGTGCCAACTGCAAGGCCAGGAACACATTTGAAATCGACTGCGCAGCTCTCCCTGAGTTTACATGTGATGACGTCGACAGCGCAGGTAATTCAACACTTGGTGACTACAATGGCCGCCAATAACGTATTTGCTTTCCACAGCTTTGGTTGATGGATCAATTGTAACCCAGTATGAATTCCCCTCAGATGTGCGTAACTTCACTGTTAGGATCCCTGAAACACTAGTACCCACCGACGAAACGACTTACATGTGCATGACCTTTGACCTTCCCGCTGACCAGGAGTATCACATGATCGCTTATGAGCCAATCATCATCAACGAGGACGCCATGCACCACCTGGTGATATATGGCTGTACTGCTCCGCCAGGTACGTTATGAGTTATCAGAGAACGACCATGTTACATGAATTGGGATACTGCAACATATAGATGGCACACCGTTCCCTGTGAAAAGATCTTCTGGGCTGGGACATATGGTCAATTGATTTATCAAAAAACAATTGATATTCCTAGGCATCTAATCCTCCGCGGATACCTGTGATCTAATCAATGAATCGCCCCTCTGTATGTGCAGATGGATATTTACCTAAGATTCCAGAGCCCGCCAAGTGTGGTATGGCGTCTCCACTGTGCAGGGACATCGTGGGGCTTTGGACTGTAGGAGCAGTAGGAAACTGCCTTCCCAAGGAATATGGATTCCCCCTAGGACTCAACGGGTTCAGGACAATAATGATGCAGGTGCGTCGAATAGTGTTGAAATTAGCTCTTGGGCAATACTACGGTAAACACGTCCTATTAACAAGCGTGTTTCTTGGTGCTGGTACAAGCCTGATTTACATGTGGTGTCCATAGTAATACTATCACAATTCAACATGAAAACATTTGAAATGAGTATTACTCATAGTACTACTAAATGCGTCATTTGGTAGACTTAAGTCAGAGAAGGGACGACTTAAGTCAGAAAAGGGACGACTTAAGTCGGGGAAGGGACGACTGAAGTCTGAGAAGGGATATTTCAATGTTCATCTTACCACTAGGACATGGCAGAACAGAACAGTGGAACATCGCACCTGAAGTCCCATTGTGTTCTTATCTTCTATAAGACACTTTAGACACCATAGCGTCACGAGGTGACTGGTAATGAGTGCGCATGCGTTGGGTTGCAATTGCTCTGTCTGTACAGGGACCTCGATATGATATCAGATGGTGTTCATACAGTTTGCGCTAAGTAGCGGGACTTTATCATCAACTTCGTTCTTAGTAGGCTCAAGCTGTAACGTTTTCAGATTGTATACAACTAACGGCCATTTTGTCAATTTTCCATTTCATTTGGAATGGATGCCAACTAAATAGTTTGCTAAATGCACATCAAGTGAAATATATTACTTACGTTTTTTAACACGAGTTGAACTTAATTGAGAAATTAAAATCTAATATATTGCAAAGTGAAATTATTTCAAACAATCTTTGACATTATCAAAGGTAGGGAATTGATATGATGAGGTTGCCAACAGATCTGTAGTGAGAGATATAGCGATGACGTCTCGCGCCCTTGCACGAGACGCACGTGTGTGGATCGAGTGCTACTATTATTGCATTTCAAATGACCAGTTATATTGGCGGCCCGTGAACTCGTGTTGCTGTGCTGGCAGTTACACTGGACTAACCCGGAGGGACGATCCGATATGGTGGACAGTTCTGGGATGATGCTCTATTACACCCCTACGCTGCGGGACAACACGGCTAACACCCTACAGACAGGAGCTTTCTACCTCCAGATCCCCCCAGGTCGCAGTCTGGTGCCCCAAGATGGCGAATGTTCATCCGAATGCACCTCCCGGTTACCGCATCCGGTCTACATTGCCGAGGTGATGTTTCACATGCACTACTTAGGTGAGTGAACACACGGCCAGGTAAATACTCCTACCTCAAATCTCCATTAAACCCTCATAGAAAATCGCGATATGCATTGACTGTGCTTTTCGCTTGGTACCTGACATTGCTTCACACATGTAAGTTTGATGGCAGGGCAATCCGGATATACTGAACTGTGGCGGGACGGGGTCAAGGTCACAGATCTGGTCAGGACAGACGACTATGATTACGACCGGCCTGAGATTGTACGGTACGTCATGCGAACAAGTGTTGCCCGTGGGAAACTAGCCCTCACTGGGTCACACTATTAATAGAAATAAAGTTAATACGAGTATACTTGAGCTAGGATTAAGTACTATCGCCCATTGATCGATTTCATTGGGTCTCCCTAGTACTTAGAGGAAAGTAGGCTGTGAAACTCGGAGTGGTAACTGAGCTCGGATGCTTGCTGTTGATGTTTGTCTGCAGGAAGTCACCTGCTGTTGAACTGCGGCCAGGGGATTATCTTAAAACGCGATGCCAGTTTAACTCTCGTAGTCGAGATAAGATCACGTTCTTTGGAGAAGGTTCGTATGATGAGATGTGCGTTTCCTTCATTACCTACTATCCCGCTCTGCCGTCAGGGGGAACTCAGTGCGCTTCTTACTTGACTTCTTCCGTTTGTGACGTCCCCTCAAACCAGACTGATTCAGATTATAACGTCTATCTCAACGCGTCATTAACCCTTAATTGTACCGGCTACTTGGCTGATCCAATGACTAGCCTACAGATCGATGATTTATACGCTTCCTGTGATGCTACTGGTGCAACCTGCAAGTCCGGATGTCAGAACGAGATCAACGCTCTCCGAATGCACCCGTGCATGCGCTATCCCGCCATCGTCTTCGTAGAAAACTACTTCTTATATGGAGTCCCCGAGAAAGCCAATTTCCGCTACGTTTGGCACTCCTGCGACACTTACGATTTCACTGATGATGGTGGTGATGACAATGGCGCTGATAACGAGGCTGGTGGCAGCGCACGTTATGACCCGGATGAGAATGATCTGCCGCCTGGTGATATATGTCCTTGGGTCGGAGAGCAACGACGCCATGGCAACTGTGTCTTGTCATGCGCAATCCTTAGCGCTGCTTGTGTGGGCGATTAGTTCACTGGCGTGAATATCTTCGCACTGACATTAATTCGATTATATTTCTTTTAATGGTTAAATGAGGTCTATGATCTTTGGACATCAACTTTGTCCTCCAAGATGTACTTTATGTGCGGTGGCGTTCAATTGATAATCATATTTATCAGCAGTTCGATTTAGATTTCTTGTCTAGAATCACAACAAAACTTCCTCTTTATTACAGTTTGAATCTTTTTTTAAAGAATAAATATGCCGAATAGAACAGCATTTTTGATCGGTATTTCGCATTTATTGTTTGTTCTCTGGCACTCATTCGATGCGTCACACCCGTCCCCGCCTTTCTGTCTCGTCACACTCGTCCCCGCCTCTTTGTCTCTCACCCTTCCCCACCTTTTTGTCTCGTCACACCCGTTCCCGCCTTTTTGTCTCGTCACACCCGTCCCAACCTTTTTGTCTTGTCACACCCGTCCCAGCCTTTTTGTCTCGTCACACCCGTCCCCGCCTTTTCGTCTCGTCACACCCGTCCCCACCTTTTTGTCTCGTCACACCCGTCCCTGCCTTTTTGTCTCGTCACACCCGTCCCCGCCTTTTTGTCTCGTCACACCCGTCCCAACCTTTTTGTCTCGTCACACCCGTCCCTGCCTTTTGTCTCGTAACACCCGTCCCCGCCTTTTCGTCTCGTCACACCCGTCCCCGCCTTTTCGTCTCGTCACACCCGTCCCCGTCACACCCGTCCCCGCCTTTTTGTCTCATCACACCCGTCCCCGCCTTTTCGTCTCGTCACCCCCGTCCCCGCCTTTTTGTCTCGTCACACCCGTCCCCGCCTTTTCGTCTCGTCACACCCGTCCCCGCCTTTTTGTCTCGTCACACCCGTCCCAGCCTTTTTGTCTCGTCACACCCGTCCCCGCCTTTTCGTCTCGTCACACCCGTCCCCGTCACACCCGTCCCCGCCTTTTTGTCTCGTCACACCCGTCCCCGCCTTTTTGTCTCGTCTCACCCTTCCCCGCCTTTTTGTCTCGTCACACCCGTCCCCGCCTTTTCGTCTCGTCACACCCGTCCCCGCCTTTTTGTCTCGTCACACCCTTCCCCGCCTTTTTGTTTCGTCACACCCGTCCCCGCCTTTTTGTCTCGTCACACCCGTCCCAGCCTTTTTGTCTCGTCACACCCGTCCCCGCCTTTTCGTCTCGTAAGTAAGATACTGTCAAAACTGATACATGAGATAGCCAGCGGCATCCTCTTTACCCCGGGTTTGACAACTCGATCGTGGTTTACCTTTCTCCTTCCACTGACAATCGCAGCACCACTGGTTCGCCCCTAGCGGCAGGCAGAGGAATCATCCCCCATCGCGCTCACATCACAGCCACTTGATGCATCCAAATTACCGCCATAAAGACTAGCCAGGAGGTCACCACAGACCACGCGTCAGGCAGGATGGGCAAATAAGCAATACTTACAAGTTCCAAATGAATTTGGTTTTGAAGTTGGAGACAAATTGATCCGACCTTTGTAGACCAATTACTTAAGTAACATGTCCATCCAGCTACCGTGTCATCAGCTCTGCTAGATATGCCCTTTTTTCTTATTGTTACCTTACTGATGTACAGCAAGTGGCAATGCTTACTATCGTATCGTGATTAAGATGACTCCACCACTACTGCTGCTGGTCGCCACTCGGCGCCACAGCGCCTTACCCTCAGAAGACAGGCTGCCCATCAGCGGCTTACCCTCAGCAGACAGGCTGCCCATCAGCGGCTTACCCACAGCAGGCAGACTGCCCATCAGCGGCTTACCCTCAGCAGACAGGCTGCCCATCAGCGGCTTACCCTCAGCAGGCAGGCTGCCCATCAGCGGCTTACCCTCAGCAGACAGGCTGCCCATCAGCGGCTTACCCTCAGCAGGCAGGCTGCCCATCAGCGGCTTACCCTCAGCAGGCAGGCTGCCCATCAGCGGCTTACCCTCAGCAGACAGGCTGCCCATCAGCGGCTTACCCTCAGCAGGCAGGCTGCCCATCGACAACTCCGTTACTTTCTAGGCTACACGTTGCCCATGAGGCTGTCTTTGAACAACAACCATGAAACTGAGAATCACGAAACAAGATAAGAAAAGATCTGACCCATCAGAATCACTTGCTGATCATCTGTTGCAGAGGTTATGTAATGACAGTTGGTACAAATGTCAGCATCATAGGTACCACTGTCTTAAATGGGTTGGTTTAGTGATGGCGACAACGTACGACTATGTAGCATATATTGAATTTTGAAATAACTATAATATCAGTAGACAATGTTAATTTATTGTGTTGTTAGGATCAAAACTGTGCCTCAAAGAATATTTTCCCTTATTTGCCCATCACGGAGATATCATGAGAACGGTGAGATGAGACCGTCTCCTGAGGAGGTCCCTGATGACACAGCTGTATCCCATCACGTGTTCTCAAACTCATTACAAATATTGAGCAGCCTATATTTGCATGACCAGGCGTATCACATAATCGCTTATGAGCTAATCATCATCAACGATGACGTCATGCTCCACCTGGTGATATCTTGCTGCTCTGAAACAGCAAGTAAGACATGCATTCGTTTTTGAGTGTCCGTGCAGCTATATTGTATCCGCTAAGGAGAAGCCCCTATTCCATGTATAGTAATTTCACAACCTGTCACGCGGTGGACATACCTCCTAACCGCGACATTTCACGACAAAGTTATGCATTCCGGTCACATGGGAACATGCTATTTGGCTTTACATAACTTCGTTGAAAGCCGTCAATAACATCTAACCACATGCCAGGAACTGCGAACTATTTTGGAAGCTACTGTCCCATCGCAATACCAACAAATGGCATTGTGTTGTTTAAGCATAGCTGAAATATCCATTTAAGAATCACTTGATCGACTAGCTTTCCCACCATGCTAGTTTTATGATTTAATGGATACGTCAACTGACAAACGACTGGCGATTGCTCTATTACAGTACTTATGTTAGATAATGGGGGATAATCGCCAAGCAACCCAATGACAATTGCTTAAACCAACTTCGAGCCAACTGCTATCTCATTTCCCTCTTCTAAAGCTGCATACAGGATACCACATCTGATGCATAGTCGGTGGAAATCCGTACACTTAACATATTTGGAACACATCATTTAAAAGGTATAACTTGAAGACGACCAGGTGAGATAGATGTATATTCCCGTACTCCATACATCAGCCCTTTGTTTGTTAGGGTTGAAAACTTGAACTAGTGGATGTGAGATTACAGCTTCAATCAGCAGGTGGGTCACCTTGACAGGTCATGTTATTGTGTAATCAACAGGTGGATGACCCTCATAGGTGTTGTCACTGTGTAATCAGCAGGTGGATGACCCTGACAGGTGTTGCATTGTGTATTCAGCAGGTGAATGACCATGATAGGTATTGTATTGTGCAATCAGCAGGTGAATGACCCTGACAGGTGTTGTATTGTGTAATCAGCAGGTGAATGTGTATGACAGGTGTTGTATTGTGTAATCAGTAGGTGATCAGTAGGTGAATGACCCTGATAGGTTTATTATTGTGTAATCAGCAGGTGAATGACCCGGACAGGTGTTGTATTGTGTAATCAGCAGGTGAATGACCCTGACAGGTGTTGTTATTGTGTAATCAGCAGGTGAATGACTCTGACAGGTGTTGTATTGTGTAATCAGCAGGTGAATGACCCTGACAGGTGTTGTATTGTGTAATCAGCAGGTGAATGTGTATGACAGGTGTTGTATTGTGTAATCAGTAGGTGATCAGTAGGTGAATGACCCTGATAGGTTTATTATTGTGTAATCAGCAGGTGAATGACCCGGACAGGTGTTGTATTGTGTAATCAGCAGGTGAATGACCCTGACAGGTGTTGTTGTTGTAATCAGCAGGTGAATGACTCTGATTTGTATTGTGTAATCAGCAGGTGAATGACCCTGACAGGTGTTACATTGGTATTCAGTTGTATTGTGTAATCAGGAGGTGGATGACCCTAACAGGTGCTGTCACTGGTAATCATCAGGTAGATGACACTGACAGGTGTTGTATTGTGTAATCAGCAGGTGAATGACCCGGACAGGTGTTGTAATTGTGTAATCAGCAGGTGAATGACTCTGACAGGTGTAGTATTGTGTAATCAGCAGGTGAATGACCCTGACAGGTGTTATCATTGTGTATTTAGTAGGTAAACGAATCTGACAGGTGTTGGGATTGTATTATCAGGAGATGGATGACCCTGACAGGTGTTGTATTGTGTAATCAGCAGGTGAGTGACCCTGACAGGTATCAAGATAACGATGACGCCTTCACTACTGCTGCTGGCCGCTACACTGCTCCACACAACAACAGCTTACCCCATGTTTACAGACAGGCTGCCCAACGGCGACTTCATCCCTCATCCCTGTATGGCCAACTTCATCTGGAAGGGCGTAGGTCATGAGGCGGTTCTCGGAGGAGGGCCTCTAAACCCATTTGGACGAGATTTTGCGAACAATGGATTTGTAAGTTGAGCGTTTAATTTTCCTGTCAAAGCTAGGAGGACTCGCAGTTGTAGTTGATAACAAATCGTGTCACTAAGCGAGAGCGCTAGGGAAAGATGTCGACTGCAGCGAGTAATGGCCAGCAGGACAACTGATCGACGAACATCGCCATAGTCAGCTGTCTGACCATGGATAGATCCTACATAATATGGTCTACAAGTAGTAGTTGGTGTTGTCCACTAATGTACACTGTTGCTCTGGAAGGCTGTGTTTGTTCCCTCACAATTCCATTCGGTTGACAGAAGTGGGACAGCTGTATTTGTGAGCAAGATTCGGATGGTGACGGTCTGACTAATGGAGAGGAAATGGGAGACCCAGACTGTACCTGGACAAGAGACCAGGCGCCCAAACATAAATTCGGACTCTCTCACCCAGGTACGTCACGCCTAGTTTATACCGTGTTGGATGACTCAACAACAAAACACACTGTTCGAGCTGCGTGTGTGTGATATAATGCTGACAGGTGTATATGCGACGTGATGCTGACAGGTGTAAATGTGATGTGATGTTGACAGGTGTATGTGTGATGTGATGCTGACAGGTGTAAATGTGATGTGATGCTGACAGGTGTATGTGTGATGTAATCCTGACAGGTGTAAATGTGATGTGATGCTGACAGGTGTATGCGAGCCTATGGAAAGCGCCAACTGCAGGAACAGGAATATGTTTGAAATCGACTGTGCAGCTCTCCCTGAGTTTACCTGTGACGAAGTCAACAGCCCAGGTAAAAACGATGTAATTTATGACTGACACACACAGGGTTTTCATCGACTCCAGGAATTAATTCGCACAGATGTAGACTCAATGGTTGCCCTGTATTGTCAATATAGTGTTTGTGTTAACCCCTTGAAAATGCCTTGAAAATGTAATCAATGTTTCTTCAGGTGTGCGCAACGTCACGTTCAGGATTCCCGAAACACAAGTACCAACCGACGAAACGACATACATGTGCATGACCTTTGACCTTGATGCTGATCAGGAGTATCACATGATTGCTTATGAGCCAATCATCATTAATGATGACGTCATGCACCACCTGGTGATATTTGGCTGTACTGAAACGGAAAGTAAGTCATTGAATCCTCAATGGACGTAACCGGAGTTATGCTGTTTCTGATAAAGAGGGCATCTTATTCCATGTATTATAATTTCACCTCAGAAGTCGTCTATCAACAGCTAATACTGGAATATATTGTGTATGTATTTTATTGTCAGGACCATAACACATATGTCATTCTGCTGCATTCATTAAGATATATTAGCAATCATTTAAAAACATATTCTGATGGAGACAACTGGCAAATGTCAATTATGTGTTATTCGTGTTCAACAACATTCGGAAAAGATGTGGGCATTTGAATGTCAAATCAAGCATTTGGTAACGTCCAGCTTCCACGTGATTCAACCTCAGAATCATCAACATGTGTATACAGATGATCCTTTATCTCGATTCGCCTCACCGACCGAGTGCGCCATGATGTCTCCGCAGTGTAGAGACATGCTAGGTTTCTGGGGTGTGGGAGCAACTGGAAACTGTCTACCGAAGGAGTATGGATTCCCACTCGGCCTTAACGGGTTTAAGACAATAGTGATCCAGGTACTCACGCTCCCCGTTCAGTTACTATGCTCAAATCAGCTGCTCAGTATCACCGTGATGTAACTATGCTCAAATCATGTGCCCATGCTCCCCATTCTGGTACTATGCTCAGATCAGTGTTAGATGCTGGTGAATCAATTGTGTTGTTCTCCCATCCCGTGTTTTGGTGGATATTGGCAAATTACCTGCTTCACAAAGGTATGAGGTTTATATCTGTATGGACCAAATTCGACCCCTTATAAAGGACTGTGGATTTCCTTTTGTCATGGGTTTATATATATATATATATATATATATATATATATATATATATATATATATATATATATATATATATATATATATATATATATATATATATATATATATATATATATATATATATATATATATATATATATAGGTATAACTTTTTTGCCTAGCCGTCAGATACCAAGAAGCGCATAATTCTTAACTTTTAAAGTGTATGCAGTCCACCAGCTTTCCAATTCAGCTAGACAAGACTAACTGGTGATATCGGGTGATGGATGCCTATTTGATCTTAACCGAGAGCGTCTTGGCACTACACGTCATTCAATACAATTCATGAGAAGTAATGCCGATGTGCTTACAGATGCATTGGACCAATCCGACAGGGAGGTCCGACTTCGTGGACAGCTCGGGGATGAAGGTCTACTACACCCCCAACCTCCGCGCCAACAGTGCCAAGACACTGCGGACAGGACAGGTACACCTCCGAATCCCACCAGGTCGCAGTCTGGTGCC
This sequence comes from Urechis unicinctus, assembly GCA_034190875.2. NCBI lineage: Eukaryota > Metazoa > Annelida > Polychaeta > Xenopneusta > Urechidae > Urechis > Urechis unicinctus. Next base: position 55,412,390 of record CM067342.1, read on the forward strand.
CCAAGACGGAGAGTGTTCGTCCGAATGCACGTCTCGTTTTCCACATCCTGTTCAAATGGCCGAGGTCCAGTTTCACATGCATTATTTAGGCGAGTGAGCTGGCGTATATGACTGAGCCCTACAGTCAAGGGTTTTATCATGTTGTCAATGGAAATACTTGCCAATGAACTGACGTAGCTTTCAAAAATAAGTTATGTCTAATGACAGGTCGCTCAGGATATACTGAACTATGGCGAGACGGGGTCAAGGTCACAGATTTGATCAGAACGGACGACTACGATTACGACCGACCCGAAGTTGTACGGTACGTTATGATTACAATAGTTCACCCTTCAGCAAACGTGCAATCACACACTCGACATTTGAAACAACCGCAACAAAGAAAAAAGCGGGGAGTTTGACCAAAGAGCTTATAGTTACGCTAGGAGGGTTCACTCGAACTAGCTGTGCACCAAACCTGTTGATCAAACATGTCGGGGCGCGGCTTCGGTTAAAGAAATGGAGGCTTCTGTTTGGTCGAGGCGACCACGCTCCCGAATTATTCAGAAAATTCCATGTGGTTGTAGGAGAGGATATGACAAAGCACCGCGGGGCTCACAGGTGGCGTGGTTACATATTTTCTTGGATGGAGGAGCGAGTCCTCGTACCATGGCTATAAGCTGGTTTGATGTCAAATGGTCTTGTCAAAGGTTGATTGTGGTCATGTAGCTGACATATACAGTCACTACAGTCCTCCACTTTAGTAATCTGGGTCAAGGAATGTGATTTTAAAACATGACCTTACATTACGCCAATGCCCATACATTTAAATGGCTAAGAAATGTTTTTAACTTCAGTGAAGTTAGGGATGAAATTTAAGTTGTTTGATGTCGCAGCAAGTCACCAACTGTGGAGCTGCAGCCAGGGGATTACCTGAAAACACGATGCAATTTTAACTCTCGTAATCGAGACGAGATCACGTTCTATGGCGCGAGCACGTACGATGAGATGTGTTTCAGCATCATCACCTACTACCCTGCCCTCCCTTTTGGTGGCTCGACGTGCGCGTCCTACATGACGAACTCACTGTGTGACTTACCAGCAAACCGGACAGATTCAAGACCAAAGGGGGGCAGTTATTCGTCTATGGTTAATGAATGTGCCACTTTCTTGGCCGATTCCTCGACATCTGAATTGCTGACTGATTTATTTACTTTCTGCGACGCCACGGGAGCAACATGTAAAGCTGGATGTCAGAAACGGATCGACGCTCTTCGCGTGCATCCTTGTATGCAGTTCCCCGCCATACGCTGGGTGAACAAATACTTCCTTTACGAAGACACTGAGCGGGCTAATTTCCAATTCCTGTGGCATTCTTGTGACAATTTCGATTTCGTGGACGATGCTGATGATGATGATGGCGAATATCGATCTTATAACGGGGTTGGTGGCAGCTCACGTTATGATCCGGATGAGAATGGCCTGCCATCTGGTGGAGTGTGTCCTTGGGGTGGAAACGAGAGCAATGATGCCATGGCAACTACTAATATTGCGCAACACATGGTTCTTATCATCTTAGCAGCAGCACCGTTTGTGGGATTTCCCTCACATTAGATTTTAAATGATTCCTAAATTCACTGGCTTTTATTGAAAATACGATGTCAAATGGTAAGTGTATATTAATTATTTCCATACACATTTCTTGCTCAAAATCTGTCAATCATTAAAAAACTTATTTGTAAATATGTTGTATGTTGGGTGGTCATATAGTAAACACCAATGAGAATATGTTATAGTTATATGGCAGTTCAATATAAAACAACCTCGGCAGCTAGTTTGCTGTGAGGATAACACTAGCCGCGAACGACGGTAATATAAATTAATAAACGTCGTGCACGGCTAGGATAACACGGGGTTAGAGTTGACAAACGAGCTTGTTTATTTAAACCAGGAGCATACAACAAATGATACCAACAGGTTACATTACACGTAGCTAAGGTCGCGGGGAAACAACCATCCATACATGAAAAGGTTGTAGGCAAACTGACAACAACCAGATAGAACAGGTGGAGGGTGGGATCCCGGGGGTGGGATAAGGAAATTAAAATCGTGTTGTGCAAGATGGCGCCTGATTAGGAAGTGTTAATCGCCGTTCTCAACAAAAAGAGTGAATGAAAGGTCACGTGATCGCTATGCGGGCGGTTCGCTATTGGCCACAGCGATCACGTGAACAACGTATGGGAATGCCACTCACATTATGATGATGTGCAATCGTTTTGACTCCCAACGAAACAAGCAGGAAACGTAAAAAGAGAAGCATGCAAACCAAGTGAAATGTGTCAGCATACATGAACACCACTATAAAAACAATTTAATTACATGTATATTGAATTTGCATATTGTGTCAGGCGTAGCGGTGCTATAGAGATATTCATTAACTGACCAATCCGATGTCTCACTACGAAAAGGATTCGTTTAAAATCCATTCTGTAAATATTTATTAATGTAATGATTGATTATTTCGACTCACGTCAGAGCCAAGCATTACCATGGTATCTGGTTGTTTTGTTGAAATATGGTCAACTTTGTGCGAGGACATCTGGTGGCAGTTCTCTAACTCCAACATCCCGAAGATATTATGGTGATGCTTACAGGTTTTACATGCTGTTAACATTTGAATCCCTATCACTATTTTAGGTAATAAGCCATTCAATGCATGGAATAGAGGGAGGGTGGGCTTCGCGTGATCCCTGACGCAACTTCGCGAGAGAGATGCAGAGAGGAATGCTCTTTGGTTTTTTCAGATGTACACTTCACAGGTGCTAGGAATGTCATTCAGATGGGAAAGTAAAATGACAAGAACACCTTTTGCAATGAGGACACTATTGTGCTTTGGTATTTGAATGGCATGAAGTATGGGTCTGGCGCCTTCTTTTGCATTGTTGGCTTTCAAGCCATACAAATCAAGCATGCTCTTTGATCTTTAGATCCACCAGCAGCAACAGTTTTCAAGATTTTGACCCCGAGGCACCTTTTCAGTTGATAGGAATTTCAGAGTGTTAAAAAAAATCCCAGTTGTTGGAAAGTTGCACTTTGCGGTTCTCAGAGATGCGGCGCACAGTGAGGGTACTTCCGCTGGGTCTTGACAGGGTGATGTCTTAGTGTAATTTTCTGGTATCCGTCAAACATGACAGCCACCATACTGCATTCAATTCATCCGGGTGATCCCTCAAGTGTAAGTGATTGCAGGCGTGCCATCTCATGACATCATGCAGCAGTGACTTTGCACCAGTCCGGAGGGATTAGTTCATTTCATATAGGGATGTTGGTAGATGAGCTACTGTTTTAGTATTTCTTCTATGCTGATTTTACGCCTTCATTGACAGGCAATAAGGAGCCGATGTAAGACACTATGATCTGCCTTTAGTGTGACGAGCTTAGCGTCGTCAACCAGTGTTGAGTCATAATACCCCCCCCCCCCCTTAAATACCTAACCGTGATATCTGAAGTAAACGGTCACTATCCAAATTAAATAATCCCGGTGTAGCAAGTAGAGCCCTTTGAAGTAAACATTCCAAACCCGTCAATTCCCATAACAATTAACATCATTTGAAGCTAAAGGTAATTGTACATCCACGCTTACTGACGACGCCACACACTTGTATAAATACCTCCGCTCCCAAAAGTAAAACACATTCAGTATTTGGGCAACGATACAGTCTTGTCGTACGGACCAAGTTGGAAGGCCAACTCCGTACGGCACTTAGCAGTTTGGAATTCCAGCTCAGCAGTAGCCTCTGGACATCACCGGAGTTACTCCATACCATAGTTTTGCAATTTATATTCGGACTTGCGGGATACGGAATCCGTACCCCCACATTCAGAAATAAACATCCGTTTTCCAGTTACCATTCGATTGACGTCTCGTCTTCATCACTACGACCATAAACAGTGCCGACGTTCACCGTGAAACTGGTATGGAATGAGATGAGAGGTGTGGATATCGGCAAAGACTCTTCAGTATGTCGAGAGTTCATCATCTTTGCATCAGCTGCGATGTTGGATCCTAGATGGTAGGAGTTTTGCCCATCTACTCAAGGCAGTCGGGCTTTTGGTTATCCAAGCATTTTTTTTGCCATTGCATTTAGCCACTCCTGACTTTGATTGTGATCCTCCCGGCTGAACTTAAATTGTGAACAATTCACTTCAAAATCACTTTATCTGATTTCAGCGGGCACTCAGCAAGATACATACTTTACCACTAAGCCTAATTGATGTAGTTATCACCTCTAAATTCAAGACGAAGTTAATAACGTGGTTTTTTATAATCATATTCCTTATCCCACAAAGGTGAGAATGTACCCCGAAATAATTATTCTGAATGGCATGTAAATAGCCATTTTGGATTGCACGTAAATAGCCATTCTGAATGGCATGTTAACAACCACTCTGAATGGCATGTAAATAGCCACTCTGACTGGCATGTAAATAGCCACTCTGAATGGCATGTAAATAGCCATTCTGAATGGCATGTAAATAGCCACTCTGAATGGCATGTAAATAGCCACCCCATTTCCCCCTCCTATAGCGGCCAACAGTAAATACCATCGGGGTCATTGTTGGGGAAACACCGTATATAGATTTATGTCTACACCAAAGGGTTATACCAGCATCAGGGCCCATTTTTATATTTTCCATTTCTAACAAACTATACGAAAAGTTTTTCTCTTCAACAAAATTAGAGATAACATGAATAATTATTTGTTGGAACATGGTAAATACACGCGGGTGTTCCATCTGCTTCAGTTATTATCATAACGTACTACATGCTACTCAGCAGCTCCTTCCGGAACGACATAGGCTGAGAATGAAAACAGTAACAACATTCGTTTGCTGTCTTATCTTTGTCCAATTATATCACCCAAAGCAAATACCACACCTATTACATCGGTTAGATCGAAATTAAAAATGTGTTACCCAAGCACACATGTAGCTTACTAATGCACCATGCATAATGATCACGTGATGTTAAGTTGATGTTGTTGAAAAGAACAAACTAGCTGCATCTACACAATTTATAACACATCATCCCAGCTAACAATATAACACCTGCATTCATACTACGGCATCTAAACACATCAGCTGTTTCAAAACAAATGCAAGGCGAATATTCCCCAGTATTCCACATCCTGCGTTATTTGCTTATTAGTTTGAAATGTCTGTGATTGGCGTGGATGTCCGCAGATTCAGGTAGTGAGACGTTATGGTGACATCTCATTCGCGCGGCACTCGACAGGTGGAGTTCGCCAACTGGTCTTCTGGTATAAGGTCTTCTATCGGTTCCATCTCGGAGCTGAGTCGCGCAGCCACCTGGATAGATTAAGCGATTACAATATCAACTTTACAACAATGTTGTCCTATGACCTGGTGGTTTGATGAATAACGAGCCCAGGATAAGCACAAATGATGTTTAATTCAAGTGATCAGAAATATACCCCTGATCCCCACATGGCATAGGGTGTAAGAATAAACCCCTGATGCTCACATGGCGCCGTGTGTAAGAAATAGACCACTGATGCTCAGATGGCGCCGTGTGTAAGAAAAACACCCCTGATTCTCAGATGGCGCCGTCTTTAAGAAATACACTCCTGATGCTCAGATGGCGCCGTGTTCAAGAAATACACCCCTGATTCTCAGAGGGCGCCGTGTTTAAGAAATACACCCCTGATTCTCAGATGGCGCCGTGTTTAAGAAATACACTCCTGATGCTCAGATGGCGCCGTGTTCAAGAAATACACCCCTGATGCTCAGATGGCGCCGTGTGTAAGAAATACACCCCCTATGCTCAGATGGCGCGTGTGTAAGAAATACACCCCAGATGCTCAAATGGTACCGGGTGCGAAGTAGGTGGTCCGAAGCGGTCTCCACAGCCTCTTCGCCATGTCTGGGGCATCTTTAGGCCTGTGCGAGTGTATTATTTCATTATATACGTCCTGTAGGGCTACGACCCCTTCCATCCTACCCAGATGCCACTGAATCCGCGGTCAATCTTACAACTACTCGCTTCTAGAGGCGCAGCTCAGACGTGCATACTTCAGATGTGAACCTTCGATTTAGCCGAAATACTCAATGAATTTATTAGGCATAAATAGTTGGCACCTGTTCAGCTTCCGTGAATACCCGAATCAGGTTGAGGCCAGCCAACTTCTTCAGGTCGTCATCAGACCAACCTCGCCGCACCAACTCAGCAAATAACCGTGGATATGAAGAGACATCCTCCAATCCTTCAGGCACCCTGACAACACAGTCCAACACACCGTAAACTCTTCATGGTTTGGATCCGACCCAAACCGAACATCGAGATGTATCAACAAACGGGTCTGTCACCATATCATAAGCCCTTTTTATGTTTTACCGATGGTATTGTTGTAAAGTAATATTCTAACATTAAGGCGGCTGTTCTGCAACCATAATTAAGCGGTCCCTGTACCCGGATTCTCCACCAGATGTCGTATCGCAATATGTGGTTTGGCGGACCTTCAAAATATTCAACGAATAAAGCATTTGGACTCGTTTCGACCTAGTACTGACTGTGTTGTCTTGATCCTTCACCAGCATCCTCCAGCGCGTGTCGCACATCACCACACCACAGATTGCCATACGACAGTCTCATACTACATATTTACAAACATGCGTATATCCAATTGCTCATTACAGTAAAGAGATCAGGACAAAAGCAAATGTGACCTTGAGCTCACCTATCGACTCCGTCGTAATCCCCTCCAATGCCCACGTGATCCACCCCAGCGACGTCCTTAATATGTTCGATATTATCTGATGTAACATCACGAACCCAAATCATAAATTCGCTTCGTTTAGATGTTACCAAAGATTCAGCGAGGCAAAGCCTGTATCATAGCTATGTTCCCTACCAGCAACTTGACTTAAGTTGGCATTTTCTTGAAGATTGGGTGCACAATTGATGAAATCGGAGTAAAAATTCACCATGACAACACCGCCATTTTCTTTCTGAAAGCAGATGACAATTCATTGGGACGTCGTTATGTTTACGTCATATGCGCGTCATCAGACTAGACTTTAGAGCAGGAAGTGGTGAGTGAGAGAGACCGTCAGACGCAGGATATCATCCTGGACGTTCCGGTAGTGGTGACAGTACGCAAACGCCGACGTGTGGCTGAAGATGACTGGCGCCTGCGTCACGCGTAACGCGTCCTCCATGGTCGCCTTGGAAACATGTGAAAGGTCAACGAGCATGCCCAGTCTGTTCATCTCGCGAACAACCAACTGGAGCAAAGTGAACCACATAAGAGGTCATCTCACCAGAGAGCCGTTAGGTGGCGCAGCATGTCACAGAACCCATGTGTCGACGAATCGTACTCACCTCGCCGAACGCTGACAGGCCATCGGATTGCAAGGCTTCCTCTCCCGAGTCTACCCTCCAATTATCGGCCCTATACACGGTGTGTTTAACATTTGCCAATGCGATGTCAAATAACAAAAAACAGCTACGATTTCGTGATGTCCACATCACATCATTCATGACATTTGAGAATTATCAACAAAATGCTGATATACAACGCACCACGGTGTATTACAGCTGTGTGTCAAGGTCATATAGCGGACGCCAAGGTCGTAGAACATGCGTAGGATGGCAAGATTACTGTCAATACAATGTCCGCCTTCCATACCAATCATGCTTCCGATCTTACCTGCGGCGAACGCCTCCTCAATACCTGCCAATCAAACGGACACAATAGGTGCGCTGAACCGACACATTGGTTAACTAGGACAAATTTACCATATATGCACATATAAATGGGTACTGGAATAAAATGCGCCTCGATGCGCATTATATGAGCAGTCTAGCACGGAGAGCTGTGTGGTAATATGAGCTGGCATGTTTTACCTTTAACAGTGGTGACGAATTCAAACGTGGCAGAGAACTTTGCCACGAAACGTTTGATGACGTCAGTCTGCTCGAGGCAAGCAGCGACCGCATCCTTGAACTGGCGGGTGCAGGACGTATACGATGCCCAGAACTGTAATGGGTAAACGCGACTTTGTTGGTCAGGGCCGCAAAGCAAATGTCTTTTCAATTTATCCAACATTAATGGTGATTTCATCCCACTTATCCAACATTGACCTTGTGTCAATCATCCCGCGTACAGTTGCCTGGCTAATCAATTATCTTAAACACGCAAATAATGGCAGACAATTGCACTATCCACCCAGCGTGGATCCCTCATTCATCCCGGATGACCGTTAACTAACTGTACAACCACCCACAATGCAACCCACACCCACCAACTCTTCTACGCCTTACTACGAACGTCTGGTCACCCACGTTTTCCCTAACCACCCCTACCTCCACCCGCTCATCCCGTGAATCGTATTACCTGTGCCCCGACACCCCCCGCCCTCAGTCTGGGGATGTCCGTGTGGCTGTGTGGCCATAAGCCGGTGATGTTCTCGTTCAGGTTGACATTACCCAGCTGGTTCTGTTCGTTCTTGTAGAGCTGCCACGCCAGGTCGTTATGGCTGTCAGACAAAAAAGCTTATCAACCAGGAGACATGCATGTACTCTAAGGTGCCACGCATGCGCGCCTAATATTCCATCAGAAAGAAACCGGACACATGAGTTACATAGTATAACTACCATAATACAGAGAGCTGTCATTGTGGATGGTGGCTATCAAATGTAATGTACTTTAATGTTAGTCTCATGGGTCGTTATATCAACAATATATTGATGTATTTACTGGATGGAGCGTGAGATAGACGCACCCGTCGATGAGCGGCACACTGGCCAGTATTTCCCTGGCTCGTGTGAGGTTAGGATCCTCGTCGGGGCTTTGTCGGGCTCGCCTGGACAGAGGCACCCCGACAGCCACGCCGATAACGATGGCCAGCACTAGTATCGCAAGACATATATACAAGCACCTCCTGCCAGAAGTCGACCTCCCGAATGTGAGCGTCGTGTCACCGCCAGTGTGTCCTGCCATCGCGTGGCTGTTCTCCTCAGACAGACAGTGGCTAGCTGACGTGGACGACCGATGTTAGCCACCCACAGATGACAAGGCCTGGCGAGACGTGACACATATAAAGGAACGCATTGAGCCAAGCTGTTGTTTGTTTGAAATAAAAGAAGACATTTTCGTGAAGATTTTCAGATCGCGACTTTTCACAACAGCTGTAATAATCGCGTCCACTAGGGATAAGTACTGCGTGTTAGTCTGCGTCTCAGAGTCCATGAGTTCCGCTACGAGTCTACGACAAGACAAGGTCTAAAACTGGCGCGTCCGAATATTCATTAGACATGTTCGTTGATCTTCGTGACAGTTCCTGCTTGACCAATTGACCTTAGTTGCGCGCGTCTTGCTCATGAAACTGGCTTGTGATACGCACCCTCGGTTTTATGTGACGTCATGTACATTGTTGTGGTCTGCGTCCAATGAGAACACACTGAATGTCTTCTGGAATTAGGGGGCGGCTCGAATTGGCACCACAGCAAGTGCTATAATCGCTTAGCTGCATGATAGTATGTTTACGTAATAAAGTCAGTTAAAGAGACCAGTTGTGTGTCTGCCACTGTGTGATTGAGGGTGCCGCTCAGCGTGAAACAACAAATCGGGGTGTTGCAGAATGCGTGCCCGGCTAATAAAAATCACTCGTCCGGTTGGACAAGTTGACTAGGCAAGTCACTTGTCCGACATGACAAATCACTTGGCCAGGGCAAGCTTGCATCGAGAGCAGTAGCTAACAACGTATAGCAAAATGATTCCCCACTCCAGCAGGCACATTCACAAAACAGGCAAGACCCATCAAGCAGCCGAGCGCCCAATTTTTTCAATACCACACCATGCGACTGTTGCGCATAATCGAGGGCTTCCATTGGTGTCATTTCCATGGTTATGCAACAGCAAATATTTCAGTTCATTTGAAAAGAGGTCTAAAACGGAGCGTACACAAACAAGTATGGGGCCGAATCTCGGAAAATGTGACACTGACCAATGAAAGACAGTGACTCAAAAGTACCCGAGAGACACGGCTTTTGATTGGAGCATCCCAGATCTGGGATGCCAGTCCAGTTCAAGAGATCTTGTTAGCATAGACCCTTGGCGCGAGGATTGATTATCATTAACATGTTAACAGGACCCGCAGTCAAAGGGCTAGGGGACCTTGACTAACTGTGTTTGAGCGACCAAACATACCAAACCCACACACGCACGCACACGGGTATGCCAAACACGCAGTCCACCCACCCAGGTCAGTAACACGAAACCGTGCTTGATTAACAGTCAGTCCCCAGATGTACCAAGTTCCTCTCAGTTACTCGAGAGTACATCAGGCAACTGGGTGCTCAATATCACTTAACTATGGTCCCAGTAATTATTTATGCTCAAATCCGCCAGCTCCGTGATGGCTTATAGTGTCTCACGTACCGTCCACATTAGGCCATTACAATCAGTGAAATTTTGAGCACAACAATATTTTTATGATATTTTCTATGAAATGCATCACAGAAAAAACATCCCACTTGTAGGAAAACCAGGTAGGACAAAATGAGATGGAAATCAAGGAGACAATTACAATACACAGGTACGGCGTAGTAAGATGGAACACAAACGGTGTGGATTACAAAACGTTAATCAACAAATGACACTTTCCACAACCATCACGGTATTAGCCCTACAAGACGTCTGCGTAGACGTCTTACCGTTTTTCGAAACAACGCAATGCGAATATTTTTAGATCGATTCAGACAACTACCAAGCACAAAACATACACAAGTGATGGAGTTATAGGATGCAATGATGTTTTACGGACGATTTTATCCCTTTTCGGCGGGGGAATTTCATCCATGGTAATTTTTTATAGTTCGATCAATTTGGGAAGCGGTAAAAAGTCAGAAACACAGCAACATGTTTGTTTACAGAATGACGAAGTCTAATGCTAAGCCCGGGGGGGCACTTAAATGTAAGGATATAGTATACATGTGCCGCACGAAGGGGGTGGTTTTTTCGACATCTCGACTTTTACGACGGGTTAGACAATTGCATAATACCTTGTACGATGGAGTATACTTTTTCTCATTCTCAACGAGTTCAACGGGTACGGGATTTCGAGGTCCCGCGGCACACTCCTATCCAAGTTAGGGTAAGTGCCCCCCACTTGGGATGCTAAGGCAATGCGGGAAATCGCGAGAATTAATAGTTTCCAAAATGGCAGACTTCGTATCGCGATTTGTTCGGAAACGAACCATCGATGGCATTCATTGAAGAATAGCGTCGAGTGGTGTTAAGTTTTTGGAGCGAAAGGTCTATTTTTTGTAAAGGCTCTTGATATATGTTATTTTCTAGGTGCGAAATATAGCCCTTCGCGAGATACAGTCCAAACGAGATATCGCCGACTGTGTTTGACTAACTCTTCGTAACGGTATAAATTCATGTTACCGTTACACCGGAGCTATCACGGTATATGATACAGAAACACTCAAATCAACCACCCAGTCCCTTACCCACCAAGAGCAGCTCTAATCAACGACCCAGTCCCCAACCAACCCTCAGTCGCTCAAATCAACGTCCCAGTCCCTTACCCACCCAGAACCGCCCTACTAGACGACCCTCCCTAACCCACCAAGAACCGCCTTAATTACCGACCCAGTCCCTGACGCACCAAGAGCCGCGCTATTTAACGACCTGGTCCCCAACCCACCAAGAGCCGCCCGAATTACTGACCCAGTCTCTAACCCACACAGAGCCACTCTAACTAACGACCCAGTCGCTAACCCACTCAGAGCCGCCCTACTTGACGACCCAGCCCCTAACCCATCCCGAGCCGCCATAATTAACGACCTGGTCCCTAACCCACCAAGAGCCGCCCTGCTTGACGACCCAGTCGCTAACCCACCCAGAGCCGCCCTACTGGACGGCCAAGTCCCTTACCCACCAAGAGCCGCCCTAATTAACGACCTGGTCCCTAACCCACCCAAAGCCGCTCAAATTAACGACTCAGTCCCTTAACCAGCAAGAGCAGCCCTAATTAACGACCTGGTCCCTAACCCGCCCAGAGCCGCTCAAATTAACGACCCAGTCCCTAATCAACGACCTAGTCCCTAACCCACCAAGAGCCGACCTAATTATAACGACCTAGTCCCTAACCCACCAAGGGCCGCCCCAATTAACGACCCAAACCCTAACCCACACAGAGGCACTCTTATTAACGAACGAGCCCATAACCCACAACTCCGCTTCATTGAGACAATGTTAAGTATTTGTAGCAGCTCATAAAAGTACTTGTTTGGATACACCCTACACACCAGTTCTTACCAACAGCGCTGTCTAGTGTTTGGGTGACATGCATTCTCCTGGGGAAGAGGATACGTGACTACGAGCAGCATCCCCTGCTCCGGCGAATGGGGGACATACGGTCATAAGCAAGTTTAATCTCCTGAATACAAGTGATTGTCTGAGTGGAGGTAGAGGGGAAAAATACACAAGGAGAGCACTAAACCAAGGTTATTCAACACTGGGAAAACTACTGGAAAACAAAAACTCACTTTAGGCTTGGACTTCGATCAAGGATTTCTATTCCTATACAAGGAGAGCACTAAACCAAAGTAATTCAACACTGCGAAAACTACTGGAAAACAAAAAACTCACTTGGATTTCGATCAAGGATTTCTATTCCTATACCCTGGCTGCGATGTGCCACCAAGGCTCCCTATCGCGCGACTACACGAGGATGACACCTGATACAAGGCACGGCCGCTATAAGCCAGCTCTCGAAGGAAGTTAATTTTTACTGCCTGTGAGCAGACATAGAGAAGCCATGTTGGTCTACAGAGAGAAGTGCCCCTGAGCGTAACTAGTCAATTCTAATCGGTGTGGGTACACGCGCGCGGCAGGGTCTGGTGTTGTGGTTGGGTCGGGTGGGAGAGTGAGAGGTCTGTTGACAAATACACGAGTTCGCAACTATGTCAAGCCAAGAGGACGAGGGGGGTGGGGGGTTGTATATGGTTTTGCCCTCTCGTATCTCTCTCGACTGTTGATCACTCAAATCGAAGTTATTCGATCACTCACCTGCAGCTAGCCTGCTTCAGAAAAAACATTTAAATAGTTCTCCCCAACCATCAAAGAATGCTAAATCCACAAGTGCTCGGTTCCCGATGCCTAGCTTTCTAACGCCGATCGTCATCCGAGCGCCGAGCCGCTATTTATATACAAAAAGAAGGTATGAAACCAATCTTGTGGCTCACTTTTTCTTCGTTCACACGCGAAATCTGCCTTTCACATTGCGATTATTGTTCCTGATGCTCGATTCTTGTCGACAATAAGCATTCCGCCCTCGATGCCCGAATTTCAAACGATTCTATATATTTGATCCTATACACAAGGTTGCCGGATACTACCTAGCCAAAGTTGCCAGATACTACCTAGCCAAGGTTGCCAGATACTACCTAGCCAAGGTTGTCAGATACTACCTAGCCAAGGTTGCCAGATACTACCTAGCCAAGGTTGTCAGATACTACCTAGCCAAGGTTGCCGGATACTACCTAGCCAAGGTTGCCGGATACTACCTAGCCAAGGTTGCCGGATACTACCTAGCCAAGGTTGCAGTTTCCGAAATCCCAATCGATACACTACCGGAAGCCTTACCCCTTCTCGAAAGAACACCCATGTATCATCCGCGGCTTCCGGGAGCAGGGAGATTGGGGAATGGCCATGTCCAAAGACACCGCCACTAATGACGCCAACACCGGCAGCGTAGGCAACCATGTATGCACCTAGGTACAAACAACACCGGCCCGGTACACCGTATGCACCAAACTATACAACAAAGTGGTATCCTACTACAAGGCCGGAGATGTACGAGAAACAATGGGAGGCCATCTTGCGGACTATGTCTATGCCCCAACGTCCACCTACGCAAAACCGTCCAGCACCCTGATGTGCAAGCCAAGGGATGTAGTAGCATAGAAGCATCAGTGTATGCTTCCTCGGCCTCTCTACCAGCGCAGGCAACACTGAGGTACAAGAAACCCTAGACCTAACACATGCGCTACCAACGGGGGACGCTACGCTTCCCGCCCGACCTCCCTTCGTAGTACAACCACCCAGAAAACAATGGGAAAACCTGGCGGGAGTATTTGATCACAATCTGGTACTATCCTATAGAGAGCAAGGAGAAATATTTGTAGCATGGTATGCCCACACAGGTACCGGTAGAATATCTAGAGTGCGTATCCCACCAAACAAATCCAAGGTCGACAGCGGTATCCATTGGGAGCGCGCTATAGTATAAATCTCTCCTCTGCGATGCTACAACAAAGATCCTGATTCGCAAATCATACTGTCTGCATCCAAGCGGCTTACACAGCTACATCAGAATGGTGCCCCACCGGAAGACCTCCCGTCCATCCGTTACGTATTTTGGACCAGGCGAACCAAGAAATGCCATGCCATAGGTGTAAACGTTTCTACATATCCCATTTCCGAAGTTCCAGAGATTGCTGCCAAGCACATTAAGTGTGTCCATGCTGTCCACCCACAACCACGACAAACCTCTTCGGTGCAGCATCCGCCGAAGAATGGAAGCAGGCTATGTGGGGAAATCATAAACACAACAAAACCATACGGCAGGTTATAGTAGCTAGGGCGAAACGGAATTACACACTAGCATCCAACGATACAAGCGACATAGTACTCGATGCACTATCCGGAACTATAGGGAAAATACCTCCCAAATCAAAGTATGCCGTCTTAGGATATAGGTATGTAGGAGGCAGCGATAGGCCTAGAGTTGCTGTAGAAAGAATAGATATTCTGGACGCTCCATCTGTAGCAGTGTGGCAACCAAGGGTAGCGCAAAGATACTTGCAGAAACAGAACAGAACTTCGAATTCGCAGAAGACAAACATAATCGCAAAACATCCTGGCTCCCCATGTGCTCCGGACCCGGCGTTCCAGGTGCCATCTGCGGCCTGCATATATAAGTGGCCACCATCGGAATGTTTCAAAACTCTCCTCAAAGATAGGGGAATCCCTTGCTCAAGTTATTAGTTAGCGTGCGTGACTGTTGCTACGCCATGTCATCAACTTAGTGAGCCGAAAACTCTCCTCAAAGGTAGGGGAATCCCTTGCTCAAGTTATTAGAAAACTGAGCTCGTAGAATTAGTATGGATGCGAGTGCACAGGGTAATTCTTAATTTATATAATTAGAATTTTTAACTTAAGAAAGTTGAATACAGATATGTCACACATCTGAGTTTGTTTTCTATCTGATCCAACCTTAAAAGACTCCCCCTTAATTATCAGCATGTCATATTTAGCCCGAGTTTAAACCCCACCACGTGGCCTTGGCCGACACCAATCCCATTGGTTAATGGCTTTGTGGGATTGGTCGGCCTAGCCTGACCAATGGACTGTAGTCCATCATTAGAAAAGAAAACAACACAAAGAATAAGCTCCGATCAAAGAAAATGGAATATTTAATCAGAACATACAAATACTGTGACCTTGTATCGACCTTCTGGATTCAACATACCACGAGTCGACCATGATCTACCAGCTTATACAACACTCTCACATATCTCGCTTGAACACAAAGATCAGCATAAATGAAGATAAAAATCTGACAGACTGCTTGATGCATTAATATGACACACTGGATTCAATCTGCTCACGCTTATGCATTAAGCACCACATTAAGCATTACAATTACAAACCCTTACACAACAACAGCAAAATACTTTATAGCAAGCAATAGACTTGCAGGACACACATCATAAATGGAATTTGTTTCGCTATTAATCATTTCTCCCATTATTTGGTGAATGTGCGCAGTCAGACTTCTTTGAAGTAGAAGTTGTAGTTTGGAGGGGGTGGGGGGATAGGGGGCGGGTTTTCTGGGATGGTGATGCCTTCAGTTTCCAGCAGACGCAGCTTGATCTCCATTCCCAAGAGAGTCTCCAGGTCGGCCTTGGTTGACTCACTCACCATCTGCAGCGGAGGGGCCAAGCGGATGAGGTGTGTGAAAGAACTCTCTTCAACGAGGATAAGCGCTACATTTAACGAGGCCAAAGAGCAAGGAAATACTCCGTATTGTAAGTAACCATCCCGGGTTGTCTGGTAGAGCAGTAAGGTGTGTGTGGAGACTTACAGGGTAGAGTGGTAAGGTGTGTGTGGAGACTTACAGGGTGGCCTGGTAGAGTGGCAAGGTGTGTGTGGAGACTAACAGGTGGTCTGGTAGAGTGGTAAGGTGTGTGTGGAGACTTACAGGGTTGTTTGGTAGAGTGGTAAGGTGTGTGTGGAGACATACAGGGGGGTCTGGTAGAGTGGTAAGGTGCGTGTGGAGACTTACAGGTGGTCTGGTAGAGTGGTAAGGTGTGTGTGGAGACTTACAGGGTTGCCCAGCAGGGCGTTGATCCCGTCCGTCCACATCATGAACGTGTTATCATCGGGAGCAAACAAGTTCAGCATGTTGTCAGATTCACTCTCAATGCTGAAGGCTAGGTGTTGTTTGACGGAACCCTTCAACAACAAAACATGACACATAAGTGTCAATACATCACAATAAACAGGCACCTAGATAATACCCTGAGACTTGTAAACATTAACACAGTCTGTGTGAATAAGCTAAGAATGCCACAGTTCAAAGGTCACCCACCTTTCCCTTCCTCTCAACATGTGGGCAATCTTTGCCCGTTTTTAGACCTTTGATCTCCACAACAGGCACTGTAATTCAGCACCATGCAGCGAATCATCCAACTCAGAGATCAAATACATTAAATTCATTAAGTGACTCAACACTGATTGCACAGAACATAAGCAGTGGAATTCAATGGAAACAATTTTAGCTTTGAAGTAGAGTGGTTTATGGATGGAGTTATGGTGATGCTATCTGGTGTAGGATGTGGCATTCTACTCATACAGACACCTACACTTGTTAGACAGCAACTCAATGGAGGGCGTGGAGTTCTCATCCTCACAGTCACCGTAGTAGAAGACCTTGTGGTTGGGGGACAACCGGCAGAATGAATGACGCACTGTGACATATAACAGGGGTAAAATTATTCAAGAATATAATACAGATCTATCCAAGTCTTACTATAACAGTTGACAATGCCTTTATTCTACCTAAATTGAATAAATAGATAACGTTTAATATGGATATTATGACAGCATTAAGTGGTATACAATTTACTCTTAAAGGCTGGATTGCATTTGTGCATAGAAAATTATGTAAGGGCAGTGATTTGACCCTTATAAGACCATGGCACTGACCTTTGCCCCCACGGTGCTTGTTGTGGAACATGGTGCCCTCTACCAGGAAGTTAAGACGTTGCTGTTTGATGAGCTCCATGATCTCTGGTTGGATCTCCTCCCTCAACTCTCTGCCATTCACAAACAAACAAACAAACAAACACACAAAGTAACCCTCTGTCAGCTAATCAAGAAACCTCCCACTAAGTTACATATTATCCTTCACTGCCCTGTATAGCGAGCTGCGTTATTCTACACATCCACCCACACTATTGGCTTGGCCTGTAGTTCCCATTCCTCTTTATGGTGGCGCTCCTGCTTCCAGATCTTGCTGATCTCAGCAAAAGATAACTTAGCCAGCTGCTTCCTGAACTCTTCAAAGGTGGGGGGCTGGTGCTCTAAGGCTCGGGTGATCTGCTCCTTGACAACCCCTAGAACCTGTTGTCATGGCAACATCAGGATTATTGATAAAATATGAGCCACAAGCAACAGTTTTCATGATGCCCTTTAAGATAAGAGACAAGAAAAGTAAAGTGAGAGGTGGATTGAGTTGACTGAGCTTGTCTGTATGTCACAGACTAGGGTATGACCTTGGTAAAGTCGGCTGTGGTGGCTCTCATCTCACGCCAAGTCTTGTTCAGCAGGTGGATACAGTTAGCGTAGAACTCCTCATACGGACGGTCGTTGGTAAAGAACATGGGCTGGTATTGCTGACCCTCTTCAGAAGCTATCACAACCCCACAATATAAACGCTGGTCAGACAATACTCAAACTCTCTCAATGTGTTATAACAGCCTAATCCTCATGCACTAATAACCGCACAACTTATCCGGGAATATCAATAACAGCTCAACACCTCCTGCTACATCAATAACAGCTCAACACCTCCTGCTACATCAATAACAGCTCAACACCTCCTGCTACATCAATAACAGCTCAATATCTGCTTTATCAATGGGATGCTAAATTGTTCCCCTGAACACACTAGCTAAACATATGCAGCTCAATAAAATTCCTGCTAAATTGTATAAAGTGTCATTCATGTTGCTATATAATTGGTGGTTGAATACCTCTGAATGCCCATTCTATGTCATACTTATGCCACCCCTTCTGCCTGTGAATGCCCATTCTATGTCATGCTTATGCCACCCCTTCCGCCTGTGAATGCCCATTCTATGTCATGGTTATGCCACCCCTTCCGCCTGTGAATGCCCATTCTGTCATGCTTATGCCACCCCTTCCGTCTGTGAATGCCCATTCTGTCATGCTTATGCCACCCCTTCCGTCTGTGAATGCCCATTCTATGTCATGCTTACGCCACCCCTATCGCCTCTGAATGCCCATTCTATGTCATGCTTATGCCACCCCTTCCGCCTGTGAATGCCCATTCTATGTCATGGTTACGCCACCACTTCCGTCTGTGAATGCCCATTCTATGTCATGCTTACGCCACCCCTTCCGCCTGTGAACTCCCATTCTATGTCATACTTATGCCACCCCTTCCGCCTGTGAATGCCCATTCTGTCATGCTTATGCCACCACTTCCGTCTGTGAATGCCCATTCAGTCATGCTTATGCCACCCCTTCCGTCTGTGAATGCCCATTCTATGTCATGCTAACGCCACCCCTATCGCCTCTGAATGCCCATTCTATGTCATGCTTATGCCACCCCTTCCGCCTGTGAATGCCCATTCTATGTCATGGTTACGCCACCACTTCCGCCTGTGAATGCCCATTCTATGTCATGCTTACGCCACCCCTATCGCCTCTGAATGCCCATTCTATGTCATGCTTACGCCACCCCTTCCGCCTCTGAATGCCCATTCTATGTCATGCTTATGGTACCCCTTCCGCCTATGAATGCCCGTTCTGTCATGCTTACACCACCCCTTCCGCCTATGAATGCCCGTTCTGTCATGCAGCCTCTGAATGCCCATTCTATGTCATACACCGCCCCTTCAGCCTCTGAATGCCCATTCTATGTCATGCTTACGGCACCCCTACCGCCTATGAATGCCCATTCTATGTCATGCTTACGCTGTTCTCCCACTTTGAGTATCTCCAGCAAGACAACACACAGCTCAATACTGGCACGAGCAAACGGGAGGTCATGGTCATCCGCTCGACAAGAGTTCTCCAGCACCACCTGACACACACAAGTTTCACGTAGTCATTGGTGGTCAAGTCAGCATTATCTAAACATTCTGAATGCCTTAAAATTAAT
The DNA here is from genome assembly GCA_034190875.2 of Urechis unicinctus. Lineage (NCBI taxonomy): Eukaryota > Metazoa > Annelida > Polychaeta > Xenopneusta > Urechidae > Urechis > Urechis unicinctus. The sequence goes on from CM067342.1 coordinate 55,431,878, forward strand.
ATTTAGTCAATAGGAAATAAGAGAAGAGTCACCCTGGTGTAGTTTTCACCCTGCATCTTAGCAAAGTACAGCATGCATTCCAGTGCCAGGAGTCCGGGGGGAGACTTGGTAAAGTCCTCAACTGGATTGTTTAAGTTCTAGCAGAAGCACAGAGTCACATTGTAACAGGACTCATATCAAATACCCTGTCATGCTTCTCACATGAACAGATAGACAGGTGTGCTGACTCAACCACTCACAGTGAAGCCTAGTTTCTTGTAGTCTTTGGAGAAATTCTTCTGTTTTGCTGCCGGTGAAGAATCGGAATCCGAATCAAAGGCAATCTTCCGCAGTTCATTGATTTCCCTCAAGCAGTTCTAGACAAGTACACAAAGCTATAACAAGCATACACTTTCATACTACAGCCGCACAAATATTAAACATCTTGGTAACTACCAGGTTTGGATTGTTCTTATTGACCCCTAGCTTATCAAACTAATTCTGGTGGCCAACTTGAGGATGCAGATTAGAACTGCATTTGTGTGTATAACTGGAGCACCAGAGACAACCGGCCAATGGGGGCAATTCATCATTTGATGATTACTTCTTCAGGAAAATCAAATGGCAAAACATATCTGGACCATGTACAACTTTGAGAGACATGCCTAACATCATCTGAGCCAGACTTGTAAGAGTGGGCCTTTTAGCTTAGGCATAAAAGAGACGGTGTAGAAAGTTAATATGATGCATGGTGAAAGTGTGAAGTGAGTAAACATGGTGTACAGTGAGTGTATGTAGTTAGTTAACATGGTGTACAGTGAGTGTATGTAGTTAGTTAACATGGTGAATATTTAGAGTGTGTAGTGAGTTAATATGGTGTATGGTTAGTGTGTAGTGAGTTAATATGTTGCATGGTGTGCAGTAAGTTATTTTGGTGAATGGTTGTGTGTAGTGAGTTTATATGGTGTATGGTGTGTATTTAGTTAATATAATGTATGATGAGTGTATTGTGTTAATATGGTGTGTGTATAGTTAGTTAATATAGTGTATGGTGCATGTGTAGTGAGTTAAAATGGTGAATGGTACTAGGTTAGTATTTATGAAGTTAATATGTTATATGGTGAGTGTGCAGTGAATTCATAAGGTTATGGTGAAACTGTGTTGTGAGTTAATATGGTGTATGGTGAGAGTGTATAGTTAATATGGAGTATGGTGAGTGAGAGTGTTTAGTAAATATGGTGCATGGTGAGTGGGCAGTGAATACATAAGGTTATGGTGAGAATGTGTCATGAGTTAACATGGTGTATGGTGAGAGTTTATAGTTAATATGGTGCATGGTGAGTGGGCAGTGAATACATAAGGTAATGGTGAGAATGTGTCGTGAGTTAATATGGTGTATGGTGAGAGTTTATAGTTAATATGGTGCATGGTGAGTGGGCAGTGAATACATAAGGTAATGGTGAGAATGTGTCGTGAGTTAATATGGTGTATGGTGAGAGTTTATAGTTAATATGGTGCATGGTGAGTGGGCAGTGAATTCATAAGGTTATGGTGAGAATGTGTCGTGAGTTAATATGGTGTATGGTGAGAGTGTATAGTTAATATGGTGCATGGTGAGTGGGCAGTGAATACATAAGGTTATGGTGAGAATGTGTCATGAGTTATTATGGTGTATGGTGAGAGTTTATAGTTAATATGGTGCATGGTGAGTGGGCAGTGAATACATAAGGTTATGGTGAGAATGTGTCGTGAGTTAATATGGTGTATGGTGAGAGTGTATAGTTAATATGGTGCATGGTGAGTGGGCAGTGAATACATAAGGTTATGGAGAGAATGTGTCATGAGTTAATATGGTGTATGGTGTGAGTGTATAGTTAATATGGTGCATAGTGAGTGGGCAGTGAATTCATAAGTTTATGGTGAGAATGTGTCGTGAGTTAATATGGTGTATGGTGTGAGTGTGGTCTGACCTGGTCTGAGAGGTCGGGCACGCGATGATGTCGATCCTTTAGGAGAGCAAACAGCAGGCTCTGTAGCACATACAGCTGGTGGCTCATCTCCGAGTTGGTGCCGACTCCGGCTCGGATGACATTCTGTATCACACATGCAACTCTGGTACACCCAACATGCACTAGATATGCATGATGAGAGAGGGACTTCATTATCTCATACACCTCACACAAACGCTACGAAATAATATCGAAACACCTCACCGTCAATATGATATTCCTCGTAGATTTTGCTTGAATGTTCTCTGCAATAGTCTGAAATTAAGCAACAATTCTCAACGAGTGCTTACGGCATGAATGTCAGGTTTTTGATAATTGTTTCAGAGGAAACAGTTTTGTATTAGTACCTTTTTTCTATTGGAGTCTGCCTTGAGAAACAAGGCGTTAATAAGTGCCAACACGTTTTTCTGTATATCACTATTGGAGCTGGAAATCAAAGAAATCAATCACATTTAAGAGCAGGGATCAACAAGAGCAGACATTCATTTAAGCCCAATCTAAGCCATGTTAACCATTACCCTGAACAAACACCCATAACGCACAGTGAATGATCCATGAAGCTTCCCAGACATCCACAAACACAGAGTTAACAAGCAACAGTGATTAAGAAGAGAACAGCCAATCAAGTTACCTGGTCAGGTGATGAACTAAATTCAATGGTGTAACCTCCTGCTCCACTATGGCATACTTCTCTTCACTTCCTCACACAGATACATCAAGTGAATTCCTTTATAATCAGAACTTATTATTTGCAACTATTACCAATACATCATGCATTGCACAGGTGCATTATGACTGACCTGTGTAAGATGTGTTGGACAGCAGGTGCATTATGACTGACCTGTGTAAGCTGTATTGGACAGCAGGTGCATTATGACTGACCTGTGTAAGATGACTGATTCAAGGATCTCCAGGGCTGACTGTAGTGTGGTGGCTTCGTTGAGACCACCACGGGTACCAATCACTGGGTTGGACACCTGCATCGCCATCACAACAAACGCTTAGCTCATTAACAGTGGATCGATGTCAAAAGCAATGTGCAGTTGAAGGTGTTAGTGTGTTGCAGTGGGGATGCCAGCTGAAGGTGTTAGTGTGTTTCAGTGGGGATGCCAGTTGAAGGTGTTAGTGTGTTGCAGTGGGGATGCCAGTTGAAGGTGTTAATGTGTTGGGGTGGGGATGCCAGTTGAAGGTGTTAGTGTGTTGCAGTGGGGATGCCAGTTGAAGGTGTTAGTGTGTTGCAGTGGGGATGTCAGTTGAAGGTGTTAGTGTGTTGGGTGGGGAATGTCAGTTGAAGGTGTTAGTGTGTTGGGGTGGGGGTGCCAGTTGAAGGTGTTAGTGTGTTGGGGTGGGGAATGTCAGTTGAAGGTGTTAGTGTGTTGAGGTGGGGATGCCAGTTGAGGGTGTTAATGTGTTGGGGTGGGGTGGGATGCCAGTTGAAGGTGTAAGTGTGTTGGGGTGGGGAATGTCAGTTGAAGGTGTTAGTGTTTTGGGGTGGGGATGCCAGTTGAAGGTGTTAGTGTGTTGGGGTGGGGTGCCAGTTGAAGGTGTTAGTGTGTTGGGGTGGGGAATGTCAGTTGAAGGTGTTAGTGTGTTGAGGTGGGGATGCCAGTTGAGGGTGTTAATGTGTTGGGGTGGGGATGCCAGTTGAAGGTGTAAGTGTGTTGGGGTGGGGAATGTCAGTTGAAGGTGTTAGTGTGTTGGGGTGGGGATGCCAGTTGAAGGTGTTAGTGTGTTGGGGTGGGGAATGTCAGTTGAAGGTGTTAGTGTGTTGGGGTGGGGAATGCCAGTTGAAGGTGTTAGTGTGTTGGGGTGGGGATGCCGGTTGAAGGTAATGTAAGAGGAAGTGTGAGGATGAAGTAGGCGATAATGCTGGGATGATTAATCTGGGGTGATGATGGGGTGATGATGCAGTCATGATGAAGCTCATGGGGTGATGCTGGGTATGATAATACTGGAGTGATGATGCTCATAGGGTGATTATTCTGGGGTGATGATGCATGGATATTGATGTTGTTACACGAACCATCAAGCAGTAGGTAACCCATAAAAAGTAATATTATCTAGGTCAAGGTACAATTAGTTTGACAGTTTCTATGGGGGTAAAAGTGCACAGTTAAATTGAATCTGAATGCAACAGCTTCTTTCCTTCCTAAACAACAACAAGTTTCATCCCTTTTCCAAATATCATATCCAATATTACTCACTGGTCTACATGATTGACTACAAAGCTTGCAGTGGCACACAACTGATAAGCAAAATCACCAACAATGTTCCCCTCAATAACAATTAGTTTAAACCAATATATTGCAGTTCAAGTGACTACTAAAGCCAATCTTTAGGCAAGTTGGGTGTGGAAAAGCATGGGATTGATGCCCTGGCATGATCAGTTTGTATTTACAGAAGATGATCAGAAAGCCTAGGTTTATCACAACACAAGTCTCATCTAGATCCTACCATCATACGATGGGCATTAAATATATATCTTGTGTACTTACACACACTTTCAAGACAAGCTGAAATACAGCACCCGTAATACATCTCAACAGTTGACAGGAACATATGCATATTATACATTATGAAACAACCAGATAAGGAAAGACAACAGTGATAAGACAGAAGGTCATAATCAAGATTACATAATAGGTCACAGACAGCATAAGAGTAAAGGTTACTGAGAGGTCGTAAGTCAGCATAAGAGATCATAGTCAAGAAAGAACAGAGGAGACAATGTCAGGGTATCAGCTTCATCCTCAATGCCAAAGTCACATCAGAGATATTGATGAGTGATTTAATGCTTTTACTGCCAAACTGGGTTAACTGCCACATGTTTTCATTAAAATCACCTGGAAATAGAAAATGATAAAACATCATGTGAAGAAGCAATGTGAAACATTACCGTCTTGATGAATCGGGGCTCAATGATATCCCAAGATACTATGCCATGGTCCATCAGTTCAACAAAGGCTTTGAGAGTACAGGCTAAGGCCTCGCCAGCACTATTAAGAATAAAGCAAAATGCAATGTATGCTAAGGGAAGTAAATAAATCCAACAAATAGCAGTGTGCTATGGAAATATATTGATTCAGCCCATATCACAAGCCTGTTGAGAATTTCTGAAATGCAAAGCCTACAATGCAGTGCTCTCGATCTTGCTGATCAAAATGTTGAGTCCCTTCCTCTGGATAAACTCTTGAGCAAATGTGTTGTCAACTGAGAGATCAGACAGTTGCCGTAGTGATGCCAAGACCTTGTCGCTGGCAGATGCAGTAAGGTGATCAATGATTTCCTGGGCTGTAATACCCTAGTGACAAACATGACATAGGAGGAACACATATCAATCAATGACATATCATTATGAAGGCATCATTTGGGACATATATGAAGCAGTACTCATCTTTCTTCCAGGGGATAGAAGAGTAGAGAGCAATAGGAGAATGATACTCACTGCTGCAGGCACCAGCTGGAGGATCAAACCATTCTGTATCTCTCTCCGTGTCTACCGCACAAAACCAGCACAGAGTGAATGTGACTATGCAGATTACGCAGGCAAATTGAGCAGATACCACAGGCAGTATCTAAACTGAATGTTTGTGTTTTATTTTGTCAAATATATCAAATCTTATTTAATACATATAAGGTCACATTAAAAGCAACTATATACCATGCAACATGGCCAATTTCTGGAATGGCTTTGAGCAGGTGTATTTACAAAAAAAAAACCATCTAGCCTAGTATTACTCACCCTTTCTGTGATGAAGTAATGTGTAGTTGTGTCACAGAAAGCCAAGGCATACTTGTCTTGATTGGGCAAATGCCACCTGCAGGGTACACATAATTCATGCATGGTTTTATTCTGTATATGTTTCATCACGCATTTGGCAATTGCCTTCTCAGAGATAGGAATTAAGACTCACTCTTTGCACACTTGTTCAATGACTGCAGCAAGGGGCTTACTCTAAACAAAAACAAGAATAATGTTGTTGAAAAGTTATAACAAAGAACAGAAAGAAAGTATGAATGATGGGTAGCATCAGTTCTCAGTCAGGTTGTCTGCTTACATAAGTAACAGTGCGAGAACAGATGCTAGAGAGATAGGTATCACAGCCACTATCCCCACTTGGCGCTAAATAATGAGACCATTCTATTGATAGTGCGTCTTTTGTAATGAGACGTTAATGTTAAGCCACGCCTGTGGAGGGCTAGGTAGTAACTAACCTGTTCTATAATGATGAGACATGGCTGTTGGCCTTCTCTGGTGATAGCCACCCTCCGTACATCATCACCAGTCGCCATTCTCTCTCGTGGGCTGTCAACAACAACACACAGCAAGCTAACGAGCAGTAAATGAATCATTGAAACCAGAGAAGGCTCACCGTACTGTTTCAATCAGCCTACCTGTCTATCACTGAGAGCGACTTCCTGGTTCTGTTATAATCGTATGGGAGTGAGTACGCTTAGTCAGCCAATAACCAGATAACAAATACATTAATCTTCCCTAATCAGAAGAAACTCATATTTCCCAGTTTAAGGAATAACTTGTACATTCATCTCCTCTCAAATAATAACACGACATACCTTGAAGATGACACCAATTACTATCGTCAGTGTTTTATCGGCGTGTACAATGTTTGCGATATACACGGAAGCTGGACCAGAATTAGCGTAGGGTTAAACCAGAATAAACATTGTTGTTTAACATTATACCAAACAAGCTTGACTTTTGCTATCATAACGTGCCAGTGAACAGATAGTCTATGCACGGTGACAAGACACGTTACCGGTGTTTTGACATCTCGAATTTATATTCCCGTTGTGCAATAGACCTGGATTGATTGTCACTATGACTGCTTTCGAAGGTTGGTTGTATCTATTTCTTTTCAAGTTTGTATAAAATATGCAGGAAATATAATGTGATTGTCTCGGTTGCTTAGTCTTGACGAAGTGTCCGCGGGTATGGCAATATGATTATCAGATTATGGGGTCTTGCCTTTTGGCAAGTAGTCCCAGTCGGATGTAGCCACAATAATCGAACTTAGGTTCGAGGCCAGAAGTCCTTCTGTACTGTTGACTGGAGAGGTATAATTGTAGCCGCAACTAATGGGTGCGTGTCGGCTCTCCATATCAATGTTAGCCGCGCACGACGGTAATATAAATATCAATAAGACGTCGTGCACAGCTATATCAATGCCAAACCTAGCACAAAACTACTTATATCTACCCTTCCCCGATAATGAAATATTGATATTTACCAGGAATCTAAGATATTCGATGAAAACAGTGAGGCGCAACAATTTCCACTTTTCACTCCTGCGCCATTATTGTCGATCACAACGGCGCATCTGCCTTAGTGAAAATTGTTGCACTTCACTGTTTTCATTGAATATATGTTTTGCTGATTTGATGCCTATAGCACTTATATGGGAGATCAGAAGTTGTAAAGTGCGCGGACGCTGTCAGAGACAAAGTTTCTTTGCCTAGGACTAGGTGGGGTAGTGTTGTCACATGAGTCACAACTTGTCGTGGTCGAAGATGTGGCCAAGGCCAAGGGGTAGCTGTAATTTGCAGAAATCCGGGAAATAGGCCACAGTTTCTATAAAAACTCTGACACTGTCAAAGTATAATGAGTTTAGTAAACGGTAGTTACTGGTCTGTTCCTTTATCCCAATAAATTAGAAGCAATAGATCTCTGTTATATGGTGAATATAAAAAACAACCATGCTACAAAATAACCAATACTATAGATGATTATGCTTTTTTCCCATGTGTGTTTGCTTGATAGAGATGGGTGTTATGCCTGAGATAGCTCAGGCTGTCGAGGAAATGGACTGGAGGTGAGCCCACTAGAAATGTGTGCACCATTGTGGTCCCTCCCGATATACCATAATGAGTGAAGTTTTTTTGGATAATCTGCTCAAGGGTACAGACTGTATAATGCATGATGATGTGGGTAGTTTACCAACAGACATCCAGGCAGAAGGCATCCCTATGATCCTCGGAGGAGGGGATGTGTTAATGGCTGCTGAGACTGGAAGTGGCAAGACTGGGGTATGTTGTGGACTGCCAACTGTGGGATTTAAGATATATACACACATTTGACAAATCTATTCTGTCAGTTATTGTATATATGAACTGTGTAACACACGAATCGTTTGTTATTGTTTTCAAAATTGTACTCAGGAAAGAATATATTTTGTGTGGATACCACTATATATAGGCTGATTGTTTGAGGATGATATACTTTGATATGTGATTATTTTGGAGAGAAATGTCGTGTCGACAGGCCTTCTGTCTCCCAATCATCCAAATAGTCCATGAGACGATGAAGGATATTCAGGAGGGCAAGGGCTCCAAGCCTGCTAATACTGGTCGTGGTGAGTTGTCATCTCCATTCTCATTGCTAATTGATACTTATAAGTACTGACTGTCATTGATTTGTGTGGGGTATAGGCATAGTCATCCGATACGTTCTGTGTGTTGTCAGGTGGAGGCGTCAGTTGGAGGATGAACGTGTACGACCGAACAGACGCTATGGGTAAGTCCAGTAATATAGTCCAAAGGCTCTGTCTGGGCCACTGCTAACTAAGTCCAGTAATATAGCATGAAGCGTGTTTAACATTTGTTGCTGTTATACTTGACCCGTTTCACTGGTTGCTTGATGTGTTTGCGTGTGTAGCGATTGACACAACTGATGGACTGCTTTGTCAAAGCAGGGACCAGGGAGGCTGGCATGGTTGCCGCTCTGCCAAGGGCGTAACTGGGAAAGGTCAGCTTCCAACTCCAATGATAGCTATCAATTCTGTGATAACAGTACATTGTTTCCAAGTGTGTCACACAGGGATATTTTTTTATCTTAATTCACATATTGACAAGGCTTTCAAAGTGGAAAAATGGGAGGTGTGTTTTAGCGTATAGGAGAACAGTGAGCTTGTGTGAAATATGATGAGATCATGTGGGTGTGTATGCTGCATACAGGTCGGTATTACTACGAGGCAAGTGTCACTGATGAAGGCTTGTGTCGCGTGGGCTGGTCCACTCTCAATGCTAAACTCGACCTTGGTACGGACCAGGAAGGATTTGGATTTGGAGGCACTGGCAAGAAGTCCAATAACCGACAGTTTGATACTTATGGAGAGGTCACTATGCATTATCTGTCTTGTACATATATTACTAGGTTCATAAATGAAACTATATTCAAGAATAAAGTGTCTTGCATTGTTCACCCTAAATTGTATCTATTTAGTGTATTTATGACATGATATATTATGACTTGACATTATTTCCCTTTGCTCTCTGTCTGCCATTTAAATATGACCACTTCATGTTCGACTGCCACTAAAATCATCTGGTGTGATATTTGTAGCCATTTGGACTAAATGATATCATTGGCTGTTTCCTGGATCTGGATAACATGACGATCAAATGGTCTAAGAACGGTGAGCTCTCGACTCTGTCTGGGCCTCTGTTAACTTGTCATCTTTAACACTCACCTATTGGTATCATGTTACCTTATTATCAGGCAATATACGTTGTGCATTTTATGTTTCATGGCTTGATATGTTGTGTGTAGGGGTTGATTTTGACAAGGCTTATGACATCCCTTCTAAACTACACAATGCCACATTCTACAGTGCTGTTTGTCTGAAGGTGATGGCCTATTCCATCGACTCTAGTCATCTGAATCATACATTACTTTGAACTCTGTTCTCGTTTCCAATTGGTACTGTGTATGGCTTCACAGAATGCAGAGCTCCGTTTTAACTTTGGTTCTTCCAAAGTTTAAATTCCCCCCTCAGGGAGGCTACAAAGCACTCAGTCAAGCTGCCAAAGAAAACACCACCATCTCTCCCAGCGCTGGTATGCCATGTTGATATACGTACCATAACTGTATAATATAGGATGGACGCTTGTGAAGATACCAGATAGAGAGCAATGGTTGTGATGTTTCAGGAGGTGCGGGTCCAAAGGCTCCTAAGCAACGTGGCCCTAATGAACCATATGCTATTGTAATTGAGGTAAATTCAGATATCTGGCATATATTATGTATTTGTTGACAGCTATGTCACTTAGACATTTGATCAAATCCTTCAGTGTTGTCTTATGTGTTGGTTTTTCAGCCATCTCGGGAACTGGCCGAGCAGGTGGGTGACTTATTATGTCTCTTATGTAACTGGTTAGAGTAATTGTCATTCTCACTGGCAAGTCATTTAGACTCAAATATACCATAGATTATACTCCATATTCCTAGTACATCATATACCCACATAATCAACAATGCTACACAACCATAAATGTCACTTATAAATGGCTTTTCGTTTCCAGACTTTCGATCAAATACGAAAATTCAAGAAGCATTTAGACAGTCCCAGAATTAGGTGAGTAGAGCAATGACAGCAGCATGGATGGCGATGTAGTGTGAGTGTGAGGGGGGGATGATGTGGGTCGGTCGCTGTAGAAGTGCCGGCTGGTGTTCCCTACAACTAGTACAAGTCCTGTTAGCTTTAGGTGTCAACCACTTGCTGTAGGGTGACCAGGGATATAGCTTTTGCCTTGTCCAATGTAACTATTGCAGTTGCAATATCAGCTCATTGTTGAAAGTGAAGTCAATTTCCAATATTTCATTTCATTTTTTGGCTGTGCTGTCCAGCAGAGCTTATCATATACCATTGCCCCTATTAAAGTAAAAAAATCAACCCTATATGACCTTTGACCCTAAGGTTGTTTTAGGAAAATCTCTTGTACGATGTTAACCCATCAGGGAATTTGAACTGCTGTTTGTAAGTAATCAGACGACCTCTTGTAATTCCTTTCAAGCTAAGATAATGTCTGTAGAGAACTTTGATTGGTGAGGTCATCCGTGACCTTGACATCGTTCCCATTAGACGAGTAATATCTGGTGCTATTCGGGTGGCATAATTTGTCGATTAAGATTAGGGAATGTTATAAATGTGCCTACCAACACATCTTAACAAATGCTTCTTTTGGGTGGTTCTATTACTGGTAAATGTGTCATAATTTTAGAGCTTCTTGATCCTTTAAAGAGTGCAATTGAATACAATGGAAATACATAAACGTTTTGATCAAGTCTTGTCATAACGTTTAATTATTAAGAGCTTCGAGGCATATTGTTCTCTTGTTTCAATTCAGCTTTTTAATTTGGGACTTTGGAAAGTTGCTGTTATGCTACTTTGACTGCTGTTTTGTCCATGAAGTTCTGTTGTTCCCCTTAATGTCCAGCCACGTAACCGCATGTGACTTATGTCGTTTCAGGGACGTCCTGGTTATAGGGGGTGTGAGTGCCAAGGATCAGAAGACAGCCATCATGAACGGCGTGAGTCATTACCTAACATAAATACAGCTTGAAGCTCTACTCATCCTGTCCTCAGCGAGGTCATTTGTTACGTGTTGATCGATCAACCTGGTGTATCATTGACCTGTGTGTCGGTTGACTACGCTCTTCTCTAACCTCCCTGTGTGCTGCTCTGAGTCAGCTTTGTATATGTTGTGTGTTTGGCCACCAGGTGGAGATAGTTGTAGGCACGCCTGGACGACTTGAGGACCTCATTGCTAGTGACATCATCAATCTCTCATCTTGTCGATTCTTTGTTCTCGATGAATGTGTAAGTTACTTTCTACTCCTCATCACTTGTTAAAATAATGTCTTTGTAGCGCTTTCCATGATGGAAGCTGTTCTAGTCAGTTACCTTTGTATTGAGCTGTGTAACACAGGTATTGGTGTGTGTACAGGATGGACTTCTCTCAGCTGGCTACGGTAACTTCATCAACAAACTCCATCAGCAGATTCCCAAGGTCACTCCAGATGGCAAGCGGCTCCAGATGATAGTCTGCTCAGCCACACTTCACTCATTTGATGTCAAGAAAATGGCTGTAAGAATCTTGCTCTATTTGCTCTGGGTCTTTACAATAGTTTCCTTCTCATAACCCTCTCTCTATGTTGCTCAAGGAGTGGCTTCACAATTTAGTGGGATCACATCAACCAGGAAATTGTATCAAAAGGAATCTAATCAGGACAGTTTCCCTGACCTGAAATGTTGCTATATACTTTTCAATTTAAATCCCAGGTGACTATGTGACTGCATTTTTACTGAACTGTGACGTACATATCTTTAATTGTATTTCTATGACATACAGGAGAGACTGATGCAGTTCCCTACATGGATTGATCTGAAGGGACAGGACAGCGTACCGGAGACCGTTCACCATGTTGTATGTATATTCAGCTAGTGTGACCAAACTGAGGTAGTGCTGATGTGTTTTTTTGTGTGTGAACGCAATTATTTCATTAATCCAGGTTGGCCTCTTAGCCAGTAGCTCTGTGTCAGGATTTGGCCTGTTGACCAGTTTGACAGGTGTTCTATGTGTTAATTTGGCCTTTTGTCCATTTTGACAGGTGTTCTTGGGTGGTAATTTGGCCTGTTGTCCATTTCAACAGGTGGTCTGTGTGGTAATTGTGTGGTGGTCTTCCTTTACAGGTGCTGCATGTGGATCCCAAGACTGACACCTTGTGGAGGGAGCTGAAGACCCACGTCCGGACGGATGGAGTTCACGAGAAAGACCGACTGAATCCCGCAGTGGAGACCCCGGGTGAGTTTTCTACAACCAGGGACGCCAATTTTCCGCAGATCCGCGGATTTCGTGGCCGCCAGGGCCATTTTGGAGATCAATGCAAATCCGAGGAGAAAAATTGAGGGGGGGGGGGGGGGGGGGGGGGGGGGTCCGAAGTCCGATCGAATCCGACATACGGTACAATTTTATACTGTTCCATGGTTTCGGATATGTTCAGTTATCGTCGCTGTTACTGATAGCCAATGAAAGAGAGCGTTACTAAACAAACCAATCGTATTGCAGCGTCCTTATAACAACTTTGCAATGGAAAACAAAATGTCGGCTGTCGAATGAAAATTTTAATCGGGGTGTAAAAATGGCAACCATTAACATTGCATTTTTCATAATAAAAGTTTGAATTTCCCAGAAATGTTTAGTGATTAATCAGAATTATTTGAAACAAAACATTTATTTGAGGGAATCTGAACCTTAAGAAGATACATGTGTATGCAGCATAGATATGCTTCTATGAGTATATGAAAAAAAATAATGTAGTATTCAAAGACAAATGTGAAGTCAGTGTCAGACAACAACAGTAAAATTCATTAGCATGAAAGCTTCATCGTGCTGAAAAGTTGTCAGCAAATGAATTCTAGACCATTTAAAACTAAGAAAATCAAGGAGCATCCGGGGGCTTCGCCCCGTGGTCCCCCACCAAGGCCCAGCCCTGGACCCGCAAGGGGGCCTTTGCGGCCCCCATGGCCCCCGGCAAATTTTCCTCTTTTTTTACAAAAACCTGTTGGCATCCCTGTACAACTTACTAAGCATTTCATTTGATTGTCAAATATCCATACTATATCTTTGCTTATTCCTGCTATTTTTTACTTGACATGGTTGTTTCTTCAATGTTAATGTACTATCAGATTTATATGGAGATATGGTATATTGGTTATAAATTCATACAAACTTAATCCATACAAATATGGATGAAATATTTGTGCAATGATTTCTTAGATTTATATATTTCCTGATCCCAGTACTAATCTAATTTGTATAAGAAGATATATTATTTGTGTTCATCGATGTGTAAATTATAGGAGCTATGAGAGGTGTTGCCCTCTTCATAAAGATGTAATCTGTGTAAGTAGAAATGCTGTCTGAAGCGGTGAAGATTCTGAAAGGCGAGTATACGGTACGAGCGATAACCGAGCATAAGATGGAGAAAGCCATCATATTCTGCCGCACCAAGGTGGACTGTGATAACATGGAGGCCTACCTGAACGCCCAGGGAGGGGGTGAGTCCACCACTGGATCCGTGATCCAGTATCCTCACTTAAAACCAAATGCCTTCCTCAACATATCAGTTTTTCTACACGATACAACAAACACGTATGACCATTTGTACACCTGACGTTGTCCTGTGGATATATTAAGGCAGCATATAAGTTATAACACTGATATATGTGGGTTGTTTCAGGAAGAAATAAAAATTCTCAGTATTCATGTGTTTGTCTCCATGGTGACCGTAAACCTGGTGAACGCAAAGCTAATTTAGAGAAGTTCAAGGTCAGTTACTTTTCTAGGCCGACTCTGAGCTCACTGTTTTCTGTATTTCATATGCTGAGATAACACATGGGTTTGTTTTACACTGTAATCTCAATGAAGATGTGGTACATAAGACTGATGTCTGTTGTAGAAATCAGAGGTGAAATATTTGATTTGCACGGACGTGGCTGCACGTGGCATTGATGTCACAGGTGTTCCATATGGTCAGTCATTTCAAGTGTGCCATAGTGTCTGATGTATAGTCCATCTACCATATATACCAACTGTTGAGTAAGATTAACTCTCAATTAAACCTGTTTATTTGTGATCCCTTGGCAAGGAAACCTTTCATTGTTGTGTTTGTGTGTGTCCAGTGATCAACGTCACTCTGCCTGATGAGAAACAGAACTACGTACATCGTATAGGTCGCGTAGGAAGAGCAGACCGGTGAGAACTTCATCCATAACCTACTGATGCTACCTCAACTAAGCTCTCCTTAATCCTTCATGGTTGTAATCAGGACAAACTCCCAATACCATGTTCAGTACACCTCATTTGCCATAGTAATACAGGGTTGTTGTTGTTGATATGGGATGTAATAGCAGCGATGGGCAAATTGTATGATTCTGATTGCAGAATGGGTCTTGCTATTTCATTTTCATCAACAGTTAAAGAGAAGGTATGTCACCTCTATCGCCGTACATGTCATTGTGCAACTCGAGTTCTGTATATGCTTTGCCGCTGAATAAGCCTAGGTAATCACAGGAAAAAACCACTGGGCAGAAATAACAACGGGTGTGTGAATTGATGTGACAGGTTTGGTATCACTCAAACTGCAATAATCGGGGGAAAGGATGCTACAACACGAACTTGACGGACCATGGTGGCTGCTGCATCTGGTACAATGAACCACAGGTAAGGTTACACCAGATGGTATGATGGATCTTGTGTAGTGATGGTGTGGTATGAGTAAGCCAGGATGTATGTTGTCTGACAGTACCTGGGGGACATAGAGGAGCACCTTGGGGTCACAGTCGACCAAGTAGACACCACTCTAAAGATCACTACTAACGAGTTTGATGGGAAAGTCTCGTACGGGAAGAAACGGAGCACGGCAGGTGGGTTGTTCAGGTTATGGTATTTGCACTGTGTACACATGGATGCTGTTTAGCAGAGTTACATGAACAGCGTGTCGGTTTATGTCACCTGATGGTCTTGACGTGTGTGTGGCTTACAGGTAGTGGTTATAAGGGCCATGTGGAGACGCTAGCCCCGGCTGTGAAGGAGTTAGCCCAGCTGGAGAAGAGAGCTCAGTCCTCCTACATTAACATGATGTATCTCAAACCATTTCTTCAACCTCGATAACCAATCCCCTCCGTTCACTGCACTTCTACTCCCTGCTTTCACTTCTTTTGAGAACCTCAACTTTACCTATAAAGCATTGTCAGCAATTGCAAATCATAAACTATAAGGCTCAATGAATATGTGCAAAATTGACTTTCAAATAGCTAAGAAGCTGAATAAATCCTACTGTGTTTACCTGGTGTGTTTGTTTTTTAAATGGATTAGTGTTATCCCCTCTGTTGCTGTGTTAGCATGTATTCATCAAGTACTGCTGCTGCTGTGTTAGCATGTGCTCATCAAGTACTGCTGCTGCTGTGTTAGCATGTGCTCATCAAGCACTGCTGCTGTGTTAGCATGTGCTCATCAAGCACTGCTGATGTGTTAGCATGTGCTCATCAAGTACTGCTGTGTTAGCATGTGCTCAAGTACTGCTGCTCATGTGCTCATCAAGTACTGCTGCTATGTTAGCATGTGCTCATCAAGTACTGCTGCTGTGTTAGCATGTGCTCATCAAGTACTGCTGCTGTGTTAGCATGTGCTCATCAAGTACTGCTGCTGAGTTAGCATGTGCTCATCAAGTACTGCTGCTGTGTTAGCATGTGCTCATCAAGTACTGCTGCTATGTTAGCATGTGCTCATCAAGTACTGCTGCTGTGTTAGCATGTGCTCATCAAGTACTGCTGCTGTGTTAGCATGTGCTCAAGTACTGCTGCTGTGTTAGCATGTGCTCATCAAGTACTGCTGCTATGTTAGCATGTGCTCATCAAGTACTGCTGCTGTGTTAGCATGTGCTCATCAAGTACTGCTGCTGTGTTAGCATGTGCTTACAAGTACTGCTGCTATGTTAGCATGTGCTCATCAAGTACTGCTGCTGTGTTAGCATGTGCTCATCAAGTACTGCTGCTGAGTTAGCATGTGCTCATCAAGTACTGCTGCTGTGTTAGCAGTGACCTCATTAATCCAAAAACAAAGTGATAAGAATCGGATTGAACGGAGAGAAATGGAGGCGCTCCCTGAAACAGACCTACCTTGGAAATTTCGATATCGGTAACTGCTAAAGGGAGCCAAACCAGCCCATGACATCACGGACAGGAGAAGCATAGAGATCCGTGCACTTCATACTTCTTTCTTAGGACCCAAACATATGGTCTATATTTGTTTTCACACCTTTATTATATCGTACCATGTGTATGTATTTCACAAAGAGCGGTGGCTGTTTCCATCTGACAGCACGCTATATGAAGTGAGTATACCGATCACACATGTCTACCGTCGACATGTTCGATATAGTTGCCATGGTATTTCGTTTATCTTCAACTCACTTGTCTACTGACGGCAATGACGACGGCCGACCATAGATTGTTTGCACGGATTGTGACATGACGTTATGGACAATGACACCCCTGTGGGTCCGGGGGTAGAATATGCTCACTGTACCTCCTGCATGTCGTAAGAGGCGACTAATAGGGGGCAACCTGCTGTCCATGGGTTGTGACTCGTGTCGTTGAACAATGGAATTCAGGTCGTTGAGTGGAGCGGTCCTTTTGAGGGCCATATCTGCAACACACCACTCTCGCACGGATTTTGCCTATACGAGAGGCTGGAATGGACTGGTTCGGTTGGGGGTGATTTGCCCTAGGATAATCGTTTCTATTTTTATCTTTTTCCATCTCCATTTTCATTTATCCTAGAAGACGGCTGCTTAATCAGGCCAATCATATCTATTTAGAGTAAGTAAGTTTCATATGTGCTCAAACAATGCTATAATTAGAAATCTCATTTTCAGTTTTATGCTAAGGGCTGATATATCACCCAACACAATTGTTCAATCAGTTCTTAGATCTGATATCAAATGGAAATCAAGAATACGAACTCACTGGATGAGATTACTCTATGTTCACTTTAATCATGTGACCTAATAATTCATGCTAGGCCATCTTTTTTTCTTTCTATGTATGTTTGTATCTATGTGTAAATATAAGTTTAGATTTCTATTTGCTATGGACCGCATATAAAGTTATACTTTGTTGTTGTGTCTGAAATAAAGAAATAATAATAATATTTACCTTTCTTGGCACCATACAACACATGAGTGATGGTGTGCCAATACTGACCTTACCTTACGTTATGGACAATGAATATATTGATCAGGCTGATTTGATCTAAGATGGTGTTTCCGGAGTCAACAGTCTTTTAATTAGTAACAGCAAAATAATATCGAAGAGATTATGCAACAGTTCCATTATCGGTATCAAGTTCAGACCTCTACAACACAATTTTTCGCATGATAAAATGTGATCAACTATGTTTAATTGAAAATGCATTATGTATTTATAAATCATTGACCGAATTCTCATAGATCGTTCCCCTGAAGGTCCGGGGGTAGAATAGGCATGTCGTAAGAGGCGACTGATAGGGGGCAACCTGGTGGCCGTGGGTTGCGACTCGTATCAGTGGGGAAGAATTCTAATTCCCCACTGATACGAGTCGCAACCACTATAGTGGTTGAGTAGAGTGGTGCTTGCGAGGGTCATACCTGCAACATACCACTCTGACCCGGATCTCACATAGATGAGTGGCTGGAATGGCCTGGTACAGTCAATGGCTGGGGGTGACATGCCCGAAGATAATCATTTGCATTAGTATCTTTTTAATCATCATCCACGTGTTTTCCCTCTTTTTTTTCCATTTATCCGGCTGCTCAATCAGGTGGACCGTTAAACCCTATACTCACTCACTCACTCACTCACTCACTCACTCACTCACTCACTCATGCACTCACTCACTCACTCACTCACTCACTCACTCACTCACTCACTCACTCACTCACTCACTCACTCACTCACTCACTCACTCACTCACTCACTCACTCACTCACTCACTCACTCACTCACTCACTCACTCACTCACTCACTCACTCACTCACTCACTCACTCACTCACTCACTCATGCACTATCTCATGCACTCGCTCACTCATATACGTGTTCATTTTCGTTCGCTGACCAATTTCTGCCAGAACATAGCGCGCATAACGGCTTTAGGCTAACCAACCAGTGTTATATTCCTGTACCACAATGCATCGCGTGGAACAACCAATATTCACGATGGAGTTGCGAGATTCCGCTCGAAGAGAGTGCCCCCGCGTTAAGAACCTCGTTTGGAGAATGATGCATACAGCCTCGAACGAAACGCAAAGTTACAGAGGTTTTCGATGAAAATGCTCAATCTAATTTTATTTTCCTGTTACGGGATCCGCTATTCTAGACATGTTGGATAGAGTACTGGTTTATGCAAGATTAACCATCTGAGTTAACCGATGCAAGCCAATATCGGATACCCGCACACAAAAAGACGGAGAGTAACCCCCTGACCCCTATGACATTAGCCTCTCTCTCGCGTCTTCTCGGTCGTTATCAAGTAAACGAACTGGGGAAAGAGTGACAACAATTCCAGCCTTATTGATTGGTGAGTTTTGCCAAACAGTGAGGGATAAGCACATATTGTGTGTGACCACGTGATCACACTCCAATAGTATACACCTGTCATGCAACATAATATATAAATATATATAGACTGTTAAGCAAGGTTAAGCAACACACCGAACCCGGTGGCTGGGCGGGTGCCTGGGGGTG
Organism: Urechis unicinctus; assembly: GCA_034190875.2. Lineage (NCBI taxonomy): Eukaryota > Metazoa > Annelida > Polychaeta > Xenopneusta > Urechidae > Urechis > Urechis unicinctus. Next base: position 55,450,951 of record CM067342.1, read on the forward strand.
GGTTGTGCCCGGGAGGTGGTGTTGGGATGAATTGTCGGAAAATATGAATCGGAATGAATAACAATCGGCATTTGAAAATCCAGTTCGGCAAACCAAGTTAGTTTTATGCCAATATTTAATTATGTCGTCAACCGATGCCATGTGAATTTACTTCATTCGTGGGGCAACTTTTTGAAAATTATATATAAACAGGTTCGTATGCATACAGATATTGAGCTCAGGAACTACTTTTTTGTTTCAGATTGAGACATCATGGCTCGCAGGGTGGCTGTGGTGAGCATAACCCTGAAAGATTATGATTAGATCATCGAATACATTATATATATATATATATATATATATATATATATATATATATATATATATATATATATATATATATATATATATATATATATATATATATATATATATATATCTATATATAGATACATATATATATATATATATATATATATATATATATATACACATACAGATATATATCTATATAATATAGATAATACATCTATATATATATATATCTATATATACATATATATATATACATTATAAATATATACACATCTATATAATGTGTATATCTATATATAATATATATATATATATATAAATGAACATATATATATACATATATATATATATACACATATATGAACATACCCATATATATATATATATATATATATATAATATATATATATATATATATATATATATATATATATATATATATATATATATATATATATATATATATATATATTGATGATATCATACGATTGGTTATTCAATCTGAAAATCCAACGGAGTCTGCACGATTATATCATGGAATTTCCTAGGATATTTCAGTTTAGCTCAGTGGATACAAAGGTAATGTATTCGATGATCTAAGCATAATGATTATGGGTATGTATATATATGTGTATCTGTATATATAAAGTGTATATATATATATATATATATATATAGATATATATCTATGTATATATTATATATATATATATATATATATATATATATATATATATACTATATATATATGTATATGTATATATATATGGGCATGTATATATATGTGTGTATGTATATATATATCTAATATGTATGTATATATATAAATATGTATATATAAATACATATATTTATATATATATATATATATATATATATATATATATATATATATATATTATATATATATATATATATATACATATATATATATATATATATATATACTAATTATATGTAGTAGCATAAATGTTTTTATTGGATATATGATTTGAATTACCTCCATCAGGTGACCGGAAGCAACAAAGGTATTGGTTTCGCTATTGTCCGAGGCCTATGTAAGCAGTTCGATGGTGACGTTTACTTGACAGGTATGTAACTATAACACTCCATATAGCTGGTCTTTGAGCTCCCAGTACAAATTTGCAACTTCCGGCATGATTAGGACATTGCCTTACTCACACCTACCAACAGCTACTTTACTGTCCATCTAAGTGTCCAAGCTTAAAGAGTACGATGTGAATTCACCTTTCCCAATTTACGTCCCCAGCAAGGGATGAGGGGCGTGGCCAAGAAGCAATCGCCGAGCTGAAGCAAGAAGGTCTCAATCCCCTCTTTCATAAGCTTGACATCACAGTTAAGTCAAGTATCGAGACACTGCGGGACTTCCTCGTGAAGTCGTATGGCGGCCTAGATGTACTTGTCAATAATGCCGGAATCGCTTTTAAGGTATTGTATATCTCATTTGTTAATGCTGTGGATATGTTTCTCGTTTATAAGTACCCCTCCCTACCCACCTGACTCTACGCGTATTACTGTATATATACTGCTCTTATTGATACTTCTGTGTGTGTACGGCTCTCCTAGATACTGCCTTATCGTCGCCTTTTGTCTGCCACACCATTAACATTTTATATTTATTGATGAAGTAATGGTTACATTATGATGTTAAAGTTCAACGCGACCGAGCCGTTTGCAGTTCAGGCTGAAGTGACAGTTAAGACTAACTATTTCGCCACCAGAGATTGCTGTGATGTGCTCTTTCCCATACTGAGGGCTGGTGCCAGGTCAGTGTTGATTGCACGCTATCTCATATCAGTAGGACATAATTTTATCCTTTATGTGGGGTGCATTTAAGTGTCTGCCACTTCCTGTGCACTGCTGGTTCTCATTAGACATCCCTCCATAATTGATTCCCGAAACTGTGCTATTGTATCAATGAGCTTCGTGTGTGTGGCCTTGTAGGGTAGTCAACGTGTCCAGTATGACCAGCACATTTGCATGGCGAAGCTGTTCGGACAGTCTGAAGCAAAAACTGCGTGGCGTGCAGAGCGAAGCTGAAATCAGCTCAATAATGGAAGAGTTTGTTAAGTATGTCAAACATTCCCTTTGAAGTGTGCATTCTTTGTGTGCATTTACTGATGGGTAATATGGAACCGATGTCCAATGTTCCAATGTTGACTTGCCTAAAGTATTTGGTAAAACACGATTTCCATATGAATGCGCGATGGTATAGTGTTCATTGCGGTGTGTTTGGTGGTCAGGAGTGCCCAGGATGGCTCGTACGCTACAGTAGGCTGGCCAGAGTCGGCGTATGGTCCCAGTAAACTGGGCGTGTCTCTGTTGTCAGAAGTCCAACACAAGCTACTAAGTTCTGATGCCACCAGGCCAGATATTGTCCTCAACGCGGTACGTCCATGTGTATGGTGTCATTCAACCACTGAGCACATAGAACATGTGGAATTATTTTTTGACATTTAAATGGTGAGATAACTATATGTTTAAATGATTATGTTGTACGCAGTGTTGCCCTGGTTACGTCAATACAGACATGACTTCTCACAAGGGACACAAGACCATCGACCAAGGTAATCTTATCATTAACAGAGTTTGAACAACAGCTCTTAAGATCGTGCTATTTGCAATGATTGTTCACTGAAATGTGTTAACTTGACACGAAATACAAATACACCTGTAGTAAATTGTTTTTTGATTAATAAAGCATTCGCGTGAATGCATTTCACTACAGGATATGAATCCGAAAATTTACGTTTTTAGAAATTTGCCCGACGTGTGTAAGTATTCAAGAGATTGTGTGAAGGTTGAGTTGATTGAGAATATTAACGCTGTTTTCAGGAGCAGACACGCCTCTCTATCTGGCTCTACTACCACCGAACGTAACGGAACCCAGAGGACAATTTGTCTCCGAAAAAACCATCAAAGTGTGGAATCCATGAAGTCGTTTACTCATACAATGCTAAGATGGTGTCTCTATGCAAAGGATTCTCAATGACCTCAGTTGACCCTAAATCTATGATATGGTATCTGAAATGATATATATTTATCCTGTCATGATGATGACCTTATTTCTGAAGTCGTGTGACCAATAAAGACACACCGTCAGAGTGATATCGTTTGTTAGCCAAACAATAAGAATCACTCGCTCTGTTCATTGCTACCAATATCGTGTTTTCCTTTGTTTTCCTCTGTAAAACCATTGTTATAACCCTTGGTGTGTGGAAACGACTTGCACCGATCTGAACCCCTACCATTCTAGCCTCATGAGCGGAAGTCTTAACCATTATGTGTGCCCAGAGTGCCTGTCATCCATCCACATGGTTTTCGTGTGCCAAGTTAACTATTGACAGTCGGATTGTACTTGATCCTGACATACAGAGTACACCCTCGCTTTCTATACAAGCAAAATAATGTGCATATAACAGTATGTGTGTAGGAAACGGCTCCAATTAAGTAGTGTATCAACGATCTAAGTATATAGCTAAAATGATTGGAATAAATTTAGCAAATCAATAACTGGATTACATTGTTTTTCTATAAATATATCAAGGCCAATCTATTTATGACCAAGTAGACATCACTCTCAAGATCACTGCTAACGAGTTTGATAGGAAAGTCTCGTACGGGAAGAAACGGAGCACGGCAGGTGGGTTGTTCAGGTTATGGTATTTGCGCTGTGTACACATGGATGCTGTTTAGCACAGTAACATGAACAGCGTGTCGGTGTATGTCACCTGATGGTCTTGACGTGTGTGTGGCTTACAGGTAGTGGTTATAAGGGCCATGTGGAGACGCTAGCCCCGGCTGTGAAGGAGTTAGCCCAGCTGGAGAAGAGAGCTCAGTCTTCCTACATTAACATGATGTATCTCAAACCATTTCTTCAACCTCGATAACCAATCCCCTCCGTTCACTGCACTTCTACTCTCTGCTTTCGTTTCTTTTGAGAAACTTTGTTTATAAAGCATTGTCAGCAATTGCAAATCATTAACTATAAGGCTCAATGAATATGTGCAAAATGGACATTCAAATAGCTAAGAAGCTGAATAAATCCTACTGTGTTTATCTGGTGTGTTTGTTTTTTAAATGGATTAGTGTTATCCCCTCTGGTGCTTTGTTCGCATGTATTCATCAAGTACTGCTGCTGCTGTGTTAGCATGTGCTCATCAAGTACTGCTGCTGTGTTAGCACGTGCTCATCAAGTACTGCTGCTGTGTTAGCATGTGCTCATCAAGTACTGCTGCTGTGTTAGCATGTGCTCATCAAGTACTGCTGCTGTGTTAGCATGTGCTCATCAAGTACTGCTGCTGTGTTAGCATGTGCTCATCAAGTACTGCTGCTGTGTTAGCATGTGCTCATCAAGTACTGCTGCTGCTGAGTTAGCATGTGCTCATCAAGCACTGCTGATGTGCAAGCACGTGCTCATCAAGTACTGCTGCTGTGTTGGCATGTGCTCATCAAGTACTGCTGCTGTGTTAGCATGTGCTCATCAAGTACTGCGAATTCAGCAGCTGGATGTGATTGTAAAGCCAGATTTTCTTGGCTTTTCTTGCTTATGCACGCTCTTCGTTATAGTACTGTTACTCACTGCCTGTAGTTGCTGGAGTGGGGACTAGCCAGAGGAAATTAACGCGAAGTAGAGTTGTTTATTTGGTTTATTAAGATTTCAACAATGAAGCTCCCTGGACTCTCGCGGTCCGAATCGTTTCTCTGACTAGGTGATCTCCTCGACTAACCCATCTGGGCTCCTTATAAAGGGTCCCGCGATAGGCCTGGCTAAAACAATCCCCACATGACACGACGAGTCCACTTGGAGGGTGAACTCGCTTGCTGTGAGGATTGCTACAATCAGGGTTACACCCCTCCCAAAGAGTGGTGTGATGTAACCCGGGCTCTCGTGCTGATAATTAAGGGGGGAGGCTTTTTAAGAACGTATGAGTCAGAATAGTATTATAACATGATGATCTCCTAGAGTAGTCCATGGCTCACTACTCATTGTAATGATAGGTTGATAAACTGTCTCTATGAAAAACCAAATGGTTGAGTTCATAAGCTAATTGGTAATTAATTCATTCTAAGGGCATTGGCTGGGTGGTGGAAAGGTTCAATTGTAGATATGTTGGTGGCAAATGGAATTCTGGTCCTGTTGGAATTAGTGTATCCTTGGTCACAACCCATTGAAACATTGAGTAATGTAAGACTTATATTTGTGTCCGAGACCAGGCTTTTTCATGTGGGAGCAGCCTTGTCATGAGGGTGTTTATTGAGAAATAATACAATTAGTGACCTCATTAATCCAAAAACAAAGTGATAAGAATCGGATTGAACGGAGAGAAATGGAGGCGCTCCCTGAAACAGACCTACCTTGGAAATTTCGATATCGGTAACTGCTAAAAGCAGCCAAACCAGCCCATGACATCACGGACAGGAGAAGCATAGAGATCCGTGCACTTCATACTTCTTTCTTAGCACCCAAACATATGGTCTATATTTGTTTTCACACCTTTATTATATCGTACCATGTGTATGTATTTCACAAAGAGCGGTGGTTGTTTCCATCTGACAGCACGCTATATGAAGTGAGTACCGATCACACTTGTGTACGATCGACATGTTCGATATACGGCAGCCGTACAGATAGCCAATTCCCATCTTATTCGTATGGCTGCCGTACGAATAGCCTCTGCCATTCGTTTATCTTCAACTCATTTGTCTACTGACGACAATGACGACGGCCGACCATAGATTGTATTCACGGATTGTGACATGACGTTATGGACAATGACACCCCTGTGGGTCCTGGGAGAGAATAGGCCCACTGTACCTCCTGCATGCCGTAAGAGGTGACTAATAGGGGGCAACCTGTTGTCCATGGGTTGCGACTCGTGTCGTTGAACCATGGAATTCAGGTGGTTGAGTGAAGCGGTCCTTTTGAGGGCCACATCTGCAGACGGCTGCTTAATCAGGTCAATCATATCTATTTACCTTTCTTGGCACCATATAATACATGAGTGTTGGTGTGCCAACCCAGATAACACAACGCCAGCGGCCCGCTGGCGGCTACCGTCGGCAGTTCCCAGCTGACAGTCCACCGGCGGCCCAACGGTGGCTCGTCGTCAGCTCCAGCCGATGACCAGCCACCGTTGGGCCGCCGGCAGTTCTAAGTTGACGGTCCACCGGCGGCCCAACGGTGGTACACATATTTGGAACTTATTGCCTCTGACATTCCAAATAACACAAAAATATGTTATAAAAAGTGAAATATTTCCTCAATACAGGTCGCATTCTTCCAAGAATATGTCTGATGAAGAGGAAGAAGCAGAGCCAGCCCAGGAACTGCAGTCTGACATGTAGGAATCTCACCCTGTACCACAGTTTTTTTGTGTTCAACATGTGAGATCAAACCCACATGCAGTAAATAGTACCTTAATGATATTTTCAACAGTGATTTGGAGGGAGACAGTGTCAAGGCCTCACAGAATAAGAAGGTTTTGGATATATCAGAAGTCTCTATAAGTTACCTCTTCTTCCATGGTAACATTAAATATGCATTTATTTGCTTTGTGTAACATTAGAAAAGGGATATCAAGTTACTAAAAAAAGTTAGATTAATATGCCTCTGATAAATGTTTCTACAGATATACTTCCCAAGCAGCCTTGACTGAAACAAAATAATTCCACATGTAACTTTTTTACTCGGTAATCATCATATTTGCTAGTAACACATTTCTACAATGGTTTCTATTGTTGTGTTGAATTGTTGATTTAAAATTATGTGCCTTTGCATTTATTCTGTTTGCAATTATTCTTGCAGACACACAACAGCTGGCAGAAAATCAGCTGGTACACCTTCCAGGTAAACTTGTTAGCATATAAATGATGGATATGTTTTAAAAACAATATTATTAATGCCAATAATTATACTAGCTACAATATATATCTATGTAGCATTATTATCAATGTCAGGAACTGAATTGGTTAACTGGGGCATTGTTGTTGTCTTGCCAGAGTGAGCATGCCTGCTCTGCCCAATACAGTAGATGCTGACATAAATATGCCTGTGGACCCCTTTTGTATAATATATATGTTTACACAGACTAGAAGAAGTTTCTGTTTGCAACTATTCTAGCCTAGCATTTCACATTTAAACATAATTTCCATTACATACAACATTACATAAACAGAATATGTAGCATATATGGTATGTTGATATTGATTTACGTCATATATTTACTTATGAATTTTCACATTAGTAAGTTAGTTATCTCTCAACCTTGGGTGGATATTCCGCCAAAGAGATGATCCACAGAATGATGGGTTCTCTATTCATGGACAAGCTGGAACTCACTGCTGTTATTCTAGGTAGTAAATTTATACCACATATTACATTTTTGGGTTTTTTTCTTTAGCAACTTTCTATATTTGTAGGGATTTATTTTGACAGAAGCTGGGAAAATGAACCTCCTCACGGAACCCCAGATGGAGGCTGGTATTTGGATGTAGCTTAAGGATGCAGGTGACAGGGATGGCGGGCAAAAGATGCGGCTCCAACAGAAAGACGGCAAGTGATATCATGTTGTTTAAGAAAAGAATTCCTCACATGTCAATTAATTTCTTTTATGAAGTAGTATAATTAATATCTTGGCCTAGTCACCCAAATCATTCGCCAGCCTCATGCTGCTATTTTCCTGTGTGATTGGTGATTTAATTCTAATCTTTCAGTGAAAAAATTGTATATAAATATAATTATAGTCAATTAAATCTTTATGGCTTCTTGATTTCAGAAAAAGAACTGAATGAAGAGCTACAGATGACAAGACTTGTCGCACTTATTGATTATAACGATTTGTCTTCTGAGGAAGAAATTCAGTTTTCTTTATAAACTAATTGAAATATGGTGCTGCTGTTCTTCTTTGTATATTAGTTTGAGGCATTATTAAATAATTGATGAGTTATCGGCGGGCCACTGTCAGCTGGTCACGCCAACGGTGGGCCATCGGTGGCCCACCAGCGTTGTTCTATCTGGGAATACTTACCTTACCTTACGTTATGGACAATGAATATATTGATCAGACTGATTTGATCTAAGATGGTGTTTCCGGAGTCAACAGTCTTTAATAGCAGCAAAAAATATCGAAGAGATTATGCAACAGTTTTATTATCTGTATCAAGTTCAGACCTCTACAACACAATTTTTCGCGTGCTTAAATGTCATCAACTATGCTTAATTGAAAATGCATTATGTATTTATTGTTATATCAAAGCCCTTATTCCACACGTAAATTATTCAGACTTATGACCCCTTTTGATGGTATAAATTCTTTACAAACTCTATCCCTTTTATCTATCTGATGGTAACAACAACATTTTTAATCCCTTTGATCTAGAGCAATCCACACCATTATTTCGAATTGACACTAATACCGGGTGTCTACTATCTTATTACAATGGACCTGGTTGGATTAGTCTCAGCTTGCTAATCTCCAGATGCCGCCTGTGTTCCACCTGGCGTCCCCAACCCCGAACCAATCACTCGCTTACACTCCAACCAGGTGACCAGTCATGACCAATGACGATAGTCCATGCGTCTGGTTGGGGGGAGTGGTTGAGTTCCAGGGTGGGGATAAAAGGAAGGACATTGGGGGCACGAGGAGGAGAAGCTTGCCAGGAGAGCGAAGACTATACGTGAGGCAATAAACTATAATTATCGAGATTATAAAAGTCTTCGAGTTCTGCACCACGACGAACTTCTAAGAAACTTCAAAATCACACTTAGAACAACTGGTGGAGAATCCAGGTACTTGTAGTAAACTGCTACATGTACGGGTAACGATTTCGGTACCAACGCTTGGAAGATGCTCCCCCACTTAGCATTAGCGTCGAATGAGGACCAGGATGGGTCGTGAATACAACCCAAGACACGACACGACTTCCATATTGAGAAAATACCGTCATAACATTATAAATCATTGACCGAATTCTCATAGATCGTTCCCCCTGAAGGTCCGGGGGTAGAATAGGCATGTCGTAAGAGGCGACTCGTATCAGTGGGGAGTTGGATTCTATATTCCCCACTGATACGAGTCGCAACCACTATAGTGGTTGAGTAGAGTGGTCCTTGCGAGGGTCATACCTGCAACATACCACTCTGACCCGGATCTCACATAGATGAGTGGCTGGAATGGCCTGGTACAGTCAATCGGCTGGGGGTGACATGCCTGACCATAATCATTTGCATTATT